>NC_069464.1:668439-686142 GCF_026875155.1 Cherax quadricarinatus
TAACTAAAATATACCTGTCCCCCCAAAGCTAAAAATAACCCCGCCCCTACGAGGAACAAATATACCCGCCCCCCCCAAGTACAAATACCCCCTCCACTCCAAGCACAAATAAACCGCCCCTCCAAGCTAAAAATATCCCCTCCCCCCCCCAAGACACATATCCCCCCCCCTTTCAAGCTAAAAAATATCCCCGCCCCTCCAAGCTACAAATATACCCGCCCCTCAAAGCTACAAATATCCCCTCCCTCCAAGCTACAACTAACCCCTCCCCTCCAAGCTACACTATCCCCGCCCCTCCAAGCTTACAAATTACCCGCCCCTCTAAGCTACAAATATTCCCTACCCTCAAGCTACAAATATACCCGCCCCTCTAAGCTACAAATATACCCGCCCCTCCAAGGTACAAATATACCCGCCCCTCCAAGATTACAAATATCCCCACCCGTCCAAGCAACATATATCCCCTCCCCTTCAAGCTACAAATACACCCGCCCCTCCAAGCTACAAATATACCCGCCTCTCCAAGCTACAAAAAACCCCCGCCCCTCCAAGGAACAATTATACCGCCCCTCCAAGCTACAAATATACCCGCCCCTCCATGCTACAAATATCCCTTCCCTTCCAAGCTACAAATATCTCCTCCCCTCCAAGCTACAAATATCCCCTCCTCTCCAAGCTACAAATATACCGCCCTCCAAGCTACCAATATCCCTTCCCCTCCAAGCTAAAACATCCCCTCCCCTCCTAGCTACAAAATATACCCGCCCTCCAAGCTACAAATATACCAGCCCCTCCAAGCTACAAATATACCCGTTCCTCCAAGCTACAAATATACCCGCCTCTCCAAGCTACAAATATACCCGCCCCTCCCAGCTACAAAATATACCCCCCCTCCAAGCTACATACATACCCGCTTCTCCAAGCTATAAATATCCCCTCCCTCAAGCCACAAATATCCCCTCAGCTCAAGCTACAAATATACCCGCCGCTCCAAACTACAAATATCCCCTCCCCTACAAGCTACAAATATACCCGCCCCTCCAAGCTACATATATACCCTCCCCTCCAAGCTACAAATATACCAGCCACTCCAAGCTACAAATATACCCGTCCTCCAAGCTACAAATATACCCGCCTCTCCAAGCTACAAATATACCCGCCCCTCCAAGCTACAAATATACCCGCCCCTCCAAGCTACATATATACCCGCCCCTCCAAGCTATAAATATCCCCTCCCTCAAAGCCACAAATATTCCCCTCAGCTCAAAGCTACAAATATACCCGCCGCTCCAAGCTACAAATATCCCTCCCCTCCAGCTACAAATAACCCCGCCCCTCCAAGCTACAAATATCTCTTCCCCTCCAAGCTACAAATATCCCCGCCCCTCCAAGCACAAATATCTCCTCCCCTCCAAGCTGCAAATATTCCCTCCCCTCAAAGCTACAAATATCCACTCCCCTCAAAGCTACAAATATCCCCTCCCCTCAAAGCTACTAATATACCCTCGAATCCAAGCTATAAATAACCCCGCCCTATAAGCTACAAATATACCCGCCCCTCCAAGCTACAAATATCCCCTCCACTCCAAGCTACAAATATCCCCTCCCCTCCAAGCTACAACTATCCACGCCCCTCCAAGCTACAAATATACCCGCCCCTCAAAGCTACAAATATACCCTCCCCTCCAAGCTAAAAATATACCATCCCCTCCAAGCTAAAAGTATCCCGCCCCTAAAAGCTACAAATATCCCCTCCCCTACACGCTACAAATATCCCCGCCCCTCCAAGCTAAAAATATCCCCGCCCCTCCAAGCTAAAAATATCCCCGCCCCTCCAAGCTACAAATATCCCCTCCCCTCCAAGCTACAAATATCCCTGCCCTCCAAGCTACAAAATATCCCCTACCCTTCAAGCTACAAATATACCCGCCCCTCCAAGCTACAAATATGCCCGCCCCTCCAAGCTACAAATATACCCGCCTTTGCAAGCTACAAATAACAATTCCCTTCCAAGCTACAAATATCCCCTCCCCTCCAAGCTACAAATATCCCCTCCCCTCCAGCTACAAATATACCCGCCGCTCCAAGCTACAAATATCAGCTCCCCTCCAAGCTACAAATAATCCCCTCCCCTCCAAGCTACAAAAAATCCCCTCCCCTCCAAGCTACAAATATACCCGCCACTCCAAGCTACAAATATACCAGCCCCTCCAAGCTACAAATATACCTGCCCCTCCAAGCTAAAAATACACCCGCCTCTCCAAGCTACAAATATCCCCTCTCCTCAAAGCTACAAATATACCCGCCGCTCCAAGCTACAAATATACCCGCCCCTCCAAGCTACAAATATCCCCTCCCCTCCAAGCTACAAATATCCCTTCCCCTCAAAGCTACAAATATCCCCTCCCTTCAAAGCTACAAATATCCTCTCCTCTCAAAGCTGCAAATATCCCCTCCCCTCAAAGCTACAAATATCCCCTTCCCTCCAAGCTACTAATATCCCCGCCACTCCAAGCTACAAATATACCCTTCCCTCTAAGCTTCAAATATCCCCTCCCCTCAAAGCTACAAATATCCACTCCCCTCCAAGCTTCAAATATCCCCTCCCCTCAAAGCTACTAATATACCCTCCAATCCAAGCTATAAATATCCCCGCCCCTATAAGCTACAAATATACCCTCCCCTCCAAGCTAAAAATATACCCTCCCCTTCAAGCTACAAATATCCCTGCCCCTCCAAGCTACAAATTTCCCCTCCTCTCCAAGCTACAAATATCCCCTCCACTTCAAGCTACAAATATCCCCTCCCCTCCAAGCTACAACTATCTCCGCCTATCCAAGCTACAAATATACCCGCATCTCCACGCTACAAATATACCCTCCCCTCCAAGCTAAAAATTACCCTCTCCTCTAAGCTACAAATATCCCCTCCCCTTCAAGCTTCAAATATCCCCTCCCTCCAAGCTACAAATATCCCCGCCCTCCAAGCTACAAATATCCCCGCCCCTCCAAGCTACAAATATACCCGCCCCTCCAAGCTACAAATATCCCCTCCCCCTCCAAGCACCAAATATCCCCTCCCTCCTAGCTACAAATATTACCGCCCCTCAAAGCTAGAAATATTTACCCGCCCCTCCTAGCTACAAATATAACCTTACCCTCCAAGCTACAAATATACCCTCCCCTCCAAGCTACAAATACCCCCGCCCCTCCAAGCTACAAATATCCCCTCCCCTCCAAGCTACAAATACCCCCGCCCCTCCAAGCTACAAATATTAAAGCCCCTCCAAGCAAAAAATATACCCCCCCCCTCCATGCTACAAATATCCCTCTCCCTCAAAGCTACAAATATACCCGCCCCTCCAAGCTACAATATCCCCGCCCCTCCAAGCTACAAATATACCCGCCCCTCAAAGCTGCAAATATCCCCTCCTCTCCAAGCTACAAATATCCCCTCCCTCCAAGCACCAAATATCCCCTCCCCTCCTAGCTACAAATATTACCGCCTCTCAAAGCTAGAAATAAAACCCGCCCCTCCTAGCTACAAATATACCTTACCCTCCAAGCTACAAATAACCCTCCCCTCCAAGCTACAAATATCCCCCCCCTCCAAGCTACAAATATTAAAGCCCCTCCAAGCTACAAATATACCCTCCCCTCAAAGCTACAAATATACCCGCACCCAAAGCTAAAAATATTCCCTCCCCTCAAAGCTACAAATATCCCCTCCCCTCAAAGCTACAAATATACCCGCCCCTCCAAGCTACAAATATACCCTCCCCTCCAAGCTACAAATATACCCGCCCCTTCAAGCTACAAATATCCCCGCCCCTCCAAGCAACAAATATCCCGCCCCTCCAACCTACAAATCCCCCCGCCCCTCCAAGCTAGAAATATCCCCGCCCCTCCAAGCTACAAATATCCCCGCCCCTCCAAGCTACAAATTTCCCCTCCCCTCTAAGCTTCAAATAAACCCGCCCCTCTAAGCTACAAATATCTCCTCCACTCCAAGCTACATATATACCCGCCCCTCCAAGCTACACATATCCCCTCCCTTTCAAGCTTCAAATATACCCGCCCCTCCAAGTTTCAAATATCTCCTCCCTCCATGCTAAAAATATTCCTGCCCCTCCAAGCTAAAAGTATCCCCTCCACTCTAAGCTGCAAATATCCCCTCCCCTCCAAGCTACAAATTTACCCTCCCCTCCAAGCTACAAATATCCCAGCCCCTCCAGCTACAAATATCCCCTCCCCTCCAAGCTACAAACATCCCCCCCCTTCAAGCTACAAATATACCTGCCCCTCCAAGCTACAAATATATCCGCCCATCCAAGTAACAAATATACCCGCCCTTCCAAGGAACAAAATATACCCGCCCCTCAAAGCTACTAATATTCCTTCCCTTCCAAGCTACAAATATCCCCTCCTCCAAGCTACAAATATCCCCTCCCTTCCAAGCTACAAATATACCCGCCCCTCCAAGCTACAAATATACCCGCCCCTCCAAGCTACAAATATACCCGCCTCTCCAAGCTACAAATATACCCGCCACTCAAAACTATAAATATACCCTCCCCTCAAAGCTACAAATGTCCCCTCCAAGCTACAAATATACCTGCCCCTCCAAGATAAAAATATACCCTCCTCTCCAAGCTACAAATATACCCGCCCCTCCAAGCTACAAATATACCCTCCCCTCCAAGCTACAAATATACCCGCCCCTCCAAGCTAAAAATATACCCTCCCCTCCAAGCTACAAATATACCCTCCCCTCAAAGCTACAATATACCCTTTCCTGAAAACTACAAATACACCTTCCCCTTTAAGCTACAAATATACCCTCCCCTCCAAGCTACAAATATCCCCTACCCTCCTAGCTACAAATATACCCGCCCCTCCAAGCTACAAATATACCCTCCCTCAAAGCTACAAATATACCCCCCCTCCAAGCTACAAATGTCCTCTCCCGTCCAAGCTACAAATATACCCTCCCCTCCAAGCTACAAATATACCCTCCCCTCCAAGCTACAAATATCCCCTCCCCTCCAAGCTACAAATATCCCCTCCCCTCCAAGCTACAAATATACCCTCCCCTCTAAGCTACAAATATCCCCGCCCCTCCAACTTACAAATATACCTTCCTGTACAAGCTACAAATATCCCCTTCCCTCCATGCTGCAAGTGTCCCTCCCCCTCCAAGCTACAAATATCCTCTCCCCTCCAAGCTACAAATATACCCGCCCCTCCAAGCTACAAATATACCCTCCCCTCCAAGCTACAAATAAAGATAAAGCTTCTGGTGAGCGAAACATTGCACTGATAAAGCCCATCCCTCCCCCCATTCCTTCCCATCAAAACATCACGAAAAATGAAAAAACAGACGAAGTACATTGAAAAAGGAAACAGGAGAACAGCTGTCTTCTTCCAATATATTTTTTTCCGTGTTCCCATAAATAAATGTCAAGTTACATGGGACAGTAAAATTTAAAAATGAAAATGAAAAAAATAAAACGAAAAAATATATATACCACAAAATATATATACGAATATATACATAAATGTTGATATACATACATTTACATAATATATATCATTACTAACAGCAATGTAATTATTGGTCATTAATTATTTTAAGCCAGTGGAAGGCCTCGGTCAGATGACCAAAAGCTCTAGCTGCTGGTCATCATACAACTTAGACCCGCGTCAGGAAACATTTTTTTCCTGTTTCCTGACAAATAAAACATCATCAGCCAATGTTTGAACTTCTGCATTTACGTTAAAGTTCGCAGTCATGAGGAAAGCGTTAAAACTGTAGGGGTAACACTGGTGAATTTGAGGTGATCAGATCTGATAGAAGGAAAGGGAAGGGTAGCTCCAGTTCCTTGGATCACAGGAGATCAACAATGTCACTATGGTCACCATAAACAGTCACTAGTCAGCCAAAGTCACTATCTGGAGTTTACCTGGAGAGAGTCATTATAGTCACCATAGGTATACCTGGAGTCACAACAGTCACCATAGGTATACCTGGAGTCACCATAAACAGTTACCACAAAACACTACAGTCACCATAACAGAGAACAACACAGTAGTCAACACAGACATTCAAACACCCCACAATACTAATCATTAAACAAAACCTGTACACGATCATAACCTACATAATGCATCATAAAGACTAAACTTAACCAGAAAGCCAGGAAAGACTTACCTTAAGCAGAGTTACCTATGAGAACGAAGTGTAATACCTTTCCTTGCAGTGTCCAGGAGGTGACTGAGTGCTCAAGATCAGATCAGATCAGGACTCACAGGTAAGGACCCACGAGAGGCGAGGGGCAAGTGGGGACAGTGCGAAGAATAGAAGGTGAGAGGAATGTCTTGAGGCGAAGAGAGAAGAGTCAGGACTAGACCCAACTGCTAAGCCTGGATAAACAATAATGAAGACGACAAGAGAGGCGAGGGGCAAGTGGGGACAGTGCGAAGAATAGACAGTGAGAGGAATGTCTTGAGCCGAAGAGAGAAGAGTCAGGACTAGACCCAACAGCTAAGCCTTGAAAGCAGAGGAAAACAGCAACACAAAAACAGGAGAACACTCAGTCGTCCGGCTGGCAAGCTATCTGCATCTTGCATTCTTGATGTTGATTGGCGGCTGGCAGAAGCTGGAGGCGTGGTCAAGGGAGGCTAGCTTCTTGATTGCTCAGGCGTCGTTAAAGTGTGAGTCAGGAGTTACATAATTTCTTCAGTGTTGGAGGCATTCCTTATGTTGTGCAGTTGTTGGGAGGAAAAGATGAGTAGTCTTGTAATCTTGGGTCGAAATGCTGGGTCGGCTTGCAACTGGTCAAAGGTCATCTTGAGTGCTGTGAAGGAGCAGTGGGTTTCTTAACGATTTGTAAACTTGACTGTTCTGTCGTGTAATTTCTCGTACAAAGTGTCGACATTCACGGTTTGGGTTTTTGGTCAGGAGTCCTATAAAAAGTTATATCTTTCCAGTGTAGGTATTGATCTCGGTGTTGGTCTTCTGTATTAATACGTCGAGTGATGACTGGTGAGGTTTTTGTTGGTGGTTGCAGCATTGAAGGTTCATTCAATGTTGGTGTCTCTGCTACAGAGTGTGTGGCCCGGTGGCCTGGTGGCTAAAGCTCCCTCTTCACACACGGAGGGCCCGGGTTCGATTCCCGGCGGGTGGAAACATTTCGACACGTTTCCTTACACCTGTTGTCCTGTTCACCTAGCAGCAAATAGGTACCTGGGTGTTAGTCGACTGGTGTGGGTCGCATCCTGGCGGACAAGATTAAGGACCACAATGGAAATAAGTTAGACAGTCCTCGATGACGCACTGACTTTCTTGGGTTATCCTTGGTGGCTAACCCTCCGGGGTTAAAAATCCGAACGAAATCTTATCTTATCTTATCTTTTCTTATCTTAGAAGACTGTGGTGGAATCGTGGCTTCTGATTGGTCCATTTGAGTAGTGGTGAGTGGAGGCGAAGGAAAGATATTTGCGCCGCCACGACGAGCCAATCGACGAATAGGAGACGTGGTGCTGTCTTGGACGTTATCAGGTGAATGTTGAGTGACGTCACTAGTTGTTGGTGGTGTTGGAGCTGCTGACACAGAGGTGGAAATTAGGTCCTTGGTGAATTTTAGTATTTCTTCCGAAGGTGGAGATGCTGGGAATATGAATGATGGCATATTATTTAATGCAAATAACTCGTTGATGGTAGAGTTAAAGGATCCAGGTACAGACATGTTCTGCATGTGAGCGTATAGTAAACAGTAGTGGTTCTTGGTTACGTCACATGTTGGAGGAGTGATGATGGTGGAGGCGGGCTGAGTAGATGCTTGAAGTAATTTTGTAGTGTCTGCTTGTATCTTTGCAATTGCTGCATACGTTGGAGTGTTGCTAGTAGGTTTTTTCTTTGCTGCATCTTGTGTTTTCTTCATAATATCCTTTCTTGAAGGACATTTTGCTGCCAGTGTATGATGATCATTACTTTTGCAGTTTAAGCACGCTGGTTGTGTTGGAGCAGCGGCGGTACAGGAACTGAAGGTGTGTCCCTCACTACCACAAGTAGTGCAGAACTTCTTGTCTTTTACTGGACATGCTTTGGTGGTGTGATGGTATGAATAACAGTTCCAGCAATGTTGGATGTAGTGATATCTCTCTGCTTCAATGTAGGTAGGACTGATGTAGTAGTAGTAGACAGCAAGACCATCGTTCAGAGCAGTGGCAGCCATGTTCACGTCGGTGAAGGTGACCTTGAGCATGGACGTTGCATTTGGGATTCTGGTAATGCTGTCAACAGTAGCCCAAGTATTTTGCGTCTCGATGTATGACTTGAGTTCAGCAGTTGATTGAGAAGTCAGAATCTTGTCCAGTTTTTTAAGGAATACTGATTTCCTTTCCCTGAGGGCAGGAGATGATGTAACAGTAAACCTTTGAGCAGTAAGAGTTGTGGTGGCTTCTGTAGTGAGTAGCTTCTGTGCTTCAGCATCATCGTGACAAACAACAATGAATGCTTCTTTCAGTGACAAAATGGTGTTGAATTTTACTTGCAGTGCTCCCTGAACAGCAGTTGCAAAAGCAATCTTCGTTGAATCATCAACGGTACCACTTTTTGGCTTGATCTTTACACGATTAGCGTAGCTCATCGAGTAAGTCAAGGCGAAGACGACGCTGGTAAACGTTCCCCTCCCCAACGGGGATCGTAGGGAGACAGAGTAAGTAAGGAGAGCTGCTATGACCTGCCTGGGCGAGAGTCAAAAGCCCCTCTTCCTCTTGTTCCTCTTCCTCTTGTCTCTCTTTGAGTGCTCAGATCAGATCAGATCAGGACTCACAGGTAAGGACGCACGAGAGGCGAGGGGCAAGTGGGGACAGTGCGAAGAATAGAAGGTGAGAGGAATGTCTTGAGTGGAAGAGAAAAGAGTCAGGACTAGACCCAACTGCTAAGCCTGGATAAACAATAACGAAGACGACATAGAAGACAGCAGGAACTCTGCAGGTGCTGACTGCAACTTGCTGGATGGAAGACTGATGCATCTTGATGTTGATTGGCGGCTGGCAGAAGCTGGAGGCGTGGTCAAGGGAGGCTAGCTTCTTGATTGCTGAGGTGTCGTTAAAGTGTGAGTCAGGAGTTACATCATTTCTGCAGTGTTGGAGGCATTCCTTATTTTGTGCAGTTGTTGGGAGGAAACGATGAGTAGTCTTGTAATCTTGGGTCGAATTTCTGGGTCGGCTTGTAACTGGTCAAAGGTCATCTTGAGTGTTGTGATGGAGCAGTGGGTTCCTTTACGATTTGTAAACTTGACTGTTCTTTCGTGTAATTTCTCGTACAAAGTGTCGACATTCACGGTGGGTTTTTGGTCAGGAGTCCTATAAAAAGTTATATCTTTCCAGTGTAGGTATTGATCTCGGTGTTGGTCTTCTGTATTAATACGTCGAGTGATGACTGGTGAGGTTTTTGTTGGTGGTTGCAGCATTGAAGGTTCATTCAATGTTGGTGTCTCCGCTCCAGAGTGTGTAGAAGACTGTGGTGGAATCGTGGCTTCTGATTGGTCCATTTGAGTAGTGGTGAGTGGAGGCGAAGGAATGATATTTGCGCCGCCACGACGAGCCAATCGACGAATAGGAGACGTTTGAGAGACGTCACAAGTTGTTGGTGGTGTTGGAGCTGCTGGCTCAGAGGTGGTAATTAGATCCTTGGTGAATTTTAGTATTTCTTCCGATGGTGGAGATGATGGGAATATGAATTATGGCATATTATTTAATGCAAATAAATCGTTGATGGTAGAGTTAAAGGATCCAGGTACAGCCATGTTCTGCATGTGAGCGTATAGTAAACAGTAGTGGATCTTGATTACGTCACATGTTGGAGAAGTCATGATGGTGGAGGCGGGCTGAGTAGATGCTTGAAGTAATTTCTAAGTTCTAAGTTCTAAGTTCTAATGACCAGAGCTTTGGTAAGATGGGTAAGGAAGAAGGATGGGTAAGGATGGAAATATTGGAAAAGGGTTGGAGGGGGGGAAGAGGTAGGATATAAAAGGTAAGTGGCCCAACCACTTTGGTGTAAGTTAAAAAGTGTATGTAAATTGATAATATAATCTTTAAGGGGTATAACACTAACCCATCAGAGTCACATAGATATAATAGGTATATAAGTACATGACTCTGAATTGGTAGTAGTTATACAAGTTACAATTGCTTTTTTTTTTTTTTTTTTTTTTTTTTTTTTTTTTTTTTTTTTCGCGATTGCACAACGGATATTTATACAACAAGAAAGGCAATAATTTTCTGGCCGGTTTATAAGCTCGTGACAATAGCTTCTTAATGGTGGTGTCCAACAATAGTCAATAGCATAATTTTACATTAGAAAGTTATTTAAGATGTCTCCCTAATTGGGGGCGATGATTTTCTCAGTATACATAGAAGGGTTCTGGTGGCATCCAATCTTCTTCGTCAGGTAAGTTACTCAAAATCATGGGTCGAGGGTAATCATCTTTATGAATAAAACGACGAACCCTCTGTGGGAGAGTCATTCTTTGAGTCCTGTGAGGCGGAGTATTGATGGTGTAATCGGTGGTATTTATCACTTGTATAGGATGTTCTCTATCTGGCATGTATAGTTCTTGCATTGTATAAAGTTGTTTCTTTTTTAGAGTGTCAAGACGTACATTTATGGCAGTAATATCTTGTTGTGTGTGTAAATCTGCCATTTTAACTCTGTCTCTCCTCCTGGTATCGGTAATAAAGCGAAGAGCTCTTTTCTGGACCCTTTGTAACCGTAGCATATTGGTCTTTGTTGTTAATGACATTGGGACACAAGGGTATTCAAGTATAGGTCTTATTATCATTTTATACAGATGTTTTTTGACATGTTGAGCGGCTTGATTGAATCGAAAGAGTCTGCTAAGACCAGCTTTGGCTGTGTTGATCTTTTTAGTTACATGAGATGTTGAGTGGAGCAACCTGTCTATTTCATATCCCAAGATCTTGTTAGGGTTTCTAATGGCTACAGGTGAAACCTCGATGGAGATACCCCCTTTATCTTCGATGGTTGATGCAAAACATCCTATCGTGCTAACAAGGACCTTGTCAGGATTAGTCGTAATTCTCCATTTTCTTCTCCCAATTAGACGTCGACGAAGTTCAAAAATCATTTTTTCTATGACTCTCTCATACTTGTATTTTCCTGTTACTGGAGTTGATGAGACGACATGAATAACATCATCTGCAAACTGTGTCACAATTGTGTCATTAAACTCTGGTTGAGGAAGGTCATTCACATAAAGGGTTAAACAGAAGTGGACTGAGACAAGAATCTTGTGGACACCAGCCGTCGGTATAAAAGGTTCTGTCGACTTGCCATGAAAGGTGGGAATGATTTTTCTTTGAGTTAAGAAATATAAATCACTCTGAAAAAAGTCCAGTTATGGTCTGGTAAGTCAATGAGTTTGTATATAAGGCCATCCATGCCATAAGCTATCAAAAAGCTTTATGAACCATCTCTGGTGGCAATTAAGGCAAGATTGCCCTGCTGTTTTAGACTTGCTACAGTGTCAAAAATGACATTTATTGCATGATTGGTACTTCTATGTGTTCTAAACCCAAAAATTGTTTTTCAGTAAAAAAAGTGATTAAACTCCATATAGTAATTCAATCTGTTGGAAAATTTGACTTTCTCAAGAACTTTTCCAGTGACTTCAAGTAAAGATATAGGTCTATAGTTCCCAGGTTGGTGGATGTCTTTATTGGGCTTAGCAAGAAAGATCATCCTAGCAGTTTTAAAAACAACTGGAAAATGTCCTGAGGCCAAGATGGCATTAAAGATATTTACCAAGGACTTTTTGGGCAATTTCTAGGTGGGTACTTTATTTGTTTCATTGTTATTCCAGAGAGGCCAGGGGCTCTATTTCTCATTCTTCCAATAACCTGACTTATCTCTAGTAATGTAATAGGTTTTAGTAAGCGGGTGGGTATCTTCAAGAGTTGAAGATCGATGGTAGGTAGTGGTTGTAGATCATCCAAGTTCTCTTTCTCCCATTCATTTACTAACGGGATAATGATTATTATTAAATTGACGACTGTTATTGTGAGAGAGAATTTTCTCCCAAATACATCACCCATCAAATTAGCCTGGTCCTGTGGATCGTCAAGTTTAATTTCAACATCTTCATCATCCTCATCAGTGAAGGTATGAACTAGGTAGTTAGGAGCCTTGTGCTTTGCCCCTAAAAGTTGTCGGATCTTACTCCAAAATTTTGCTGGTTCACGTTTATATGATTAGCTTGAAGAACTAGAAATTTCCATATGTCTCGTTTGTGTTGACTAATCATGTTAATTAATTCATGCCTTAAATCGGTGCAGTGTGCTGCTGGTGGTTGTCGCTTTTTGAAGATGCCCCTCGACATTCTGCTTGAAAATTTTTCTTAAAGTGTCTCTAATTTCTCTAGGTAGGTTTATTGTTGGTATATCTTTGTGGAAGTTTAATTGGCAAGTTGCTTTGGGTTTAGCTTCAATTATTCGATTGGGGCAGGGACCTGATTGCATCATCAATTGCACTGGAAGGTAGATTTTCCAAAGACACAATTTTCATCCTCACCCAGATATGCCCTGAAGGGGTCAAATCCTAGGGTGTTAAGATTGGGTTTAGGAGTTACAGGTATTCTAAATGGAGAAGTTTGAAGTTGTATTTATAACATGGATATGGTCAGATCCTACATTTCCACCAGGAGATATACGACAGTGAAAGATGTCACAGTCTCTGTTTGTCAGTACAATATCGGGTTTGTTCCTGGATGAGGTCCAATGTATGATTTGAAGAATGGGCCTTGAAATGACAAGTTTCTAGCTGTCATGATATTATAGAGTTGTTTTCCTTTTAAGTAAACCCAGTGGAATACCAGCTCCACAGTTAAAGAGGGCAGGGTGATGAGCATTAAAACTCCAGCTAGAATTGTTGGAATATTTCTGCTTAATATCCTATGCAGGGGAAATTTGGGACTCTATATATGGCTGTCTCGGGGGAAAATACCAGTTCCTATCACTAGTTGTCCATGTGACGTTGTTAGTTCTATTGCAAGAATTTTTATCTTCATCAACATGAATATTTTAAATGTATATCCTAATTTAACCAAGATGGCTACACCACTAAAGGGTCCTCTCGATTTCTCCACAGTTAAGTATCCAGTAATTTAATATGTTGATCAACTCTTGCAGCTGTCTCGTTCAAAAGTATAACATCGGGATTGTAGTTATGTAGTTCAACCTCAAGAAGGTAACGGTTATTAAAGAAATGTTGAACATTAAGTTGGAAAATTGAAAATCCCCATTATTGCTTTATCTTCGTTCGTACACTGCGTTCTAAACGCCTGCAAGTAATGTTATGTGTTTTTATCTACACTATCCCTGCTGGACTCGTCAAGGGGAAGAGGGAACTTTTGCGTGGATGCTTGTGTATTAAAAATGCCATCATCTTCACTAGAGGCAGAAATATTAACAGACTCATTAGAATTCGTTAGAGTCGTTAGAGTCATCATCATAAAACTGAGGTATGCTTTCTCAGTTTCGGGAAAGCAGAGGCTCGTGAGAGTTAATGGGAGACTGTTTTAGGCTCCAAGGGAATATTTTGATCGGCAAGGTGAGTTACCTTGGGGAAGTTCCCGTTCAACGGATCAGCTACAATAGCGGGAGAGTAGGCACCACTTTCTGGGGCAATTATGTTCAGGTTTTTGACTTCTTGGGTTGAGAGTTGACAACCTGGGTTTGCGAGGAGGGCGATCCCTGGGCCAGGGATGACTTAGGCTTATTTTTAGATGTAGAGTATGGTACATACTTCTTTTTATGAGAAGGCTGGGTCATAATAGCCTTCACATTTTCAGGGATAGTGATGGGAGTGATTTCCCCTTATCCATTAACAGATCTTTTAAAACCTGAGAGCAGAGTTGCATGTCACCACCTGCTATGTCTTTGGCCAACAAGTACATTAGTTGTGCTCTCGTTAAATCCCCGTCTGTGGATACCCGAGACATATGAGATGCCACTGAACCTTTTTTGTTGTGTCTGTTGTAAGTGAGGGTTAGATTTGGGCGCTCCAAGAGGGCCCGAATTCCAAACATTGGAACCATTGGTAAGACCTGAAGAGTCCCATTTTATTTCCCGGCAGAGCTGGGAAGGAAGCTTGGGAACATGGTTGGCGGTGCCTGGGGAGTGGTCTTCTTAAAAGTGGATAGTTTCTTGGCGTCAAGAAATTTTCTGCATTTCCTTTTTTTTTTCAGGACAAATAGCAGAAACGCATGATGTTTTCCATTACAGAGGACACATTTAGGTGTATTTTTATTGGTACAATCACGATACGAATGTTGCCAGAGCAAATGCTACAAATTTGCCCTTGTTACTGCATTTGTTGTTGTTATGAAACAAAAGGCATAACACTTGAAACTTGTGTCACACTGACCAAAGCGTTCCCTAGAAAATTGGTCAGATGTACATCTGGTACTGAAACATTTGAAGCCATTTTGACACACAAGTTTGGCCCTCCTCAGGTGTCTCAGTATTAATTTAAAAGTTACCTTATTGTTGTTGGTATTCGAGAATTTATGTGCTTCTACAGCCCTAAGGTCAGAATTCTCGGTATTAATGTTATCAACAATTTCATTAACAGTGCTGTATTTCATAAAACTGTTGATTCTGGCCACAAACCCCAGTCCCTTGAGCTTGATAGCTGTCAGGTGCAACTGGGGTAAACCAAAAGTCTTCAGTTTATCCAAGACATCATGCTTTAGTAGTTGAAGTAACTCTTCTTCTGAAGAGAGGAGAAGTACTGCTCCAGCGTGGGTTTGAAAAACATCCACTGGAGCAACAGTTGAGTTCGAGCAAATACAATTGAGAATGTCTTTCATGGACATTTGATTTCCATTAATACGTAATCTTACACTAATCCTCGCCATGATGCCTGGGGGAAAGGGGCATCTGGCAGAGGAGTTGCTTAACAAAAAGGTATCTTTCCTTAATGTTAGCCTAACATCCTATTTCAGCTGACTTATGAAGGTCAGCCCCTAAGATAGCCTACCCTCGAGTAGTGAGGGGAAAAAGGGGCCCCAAAGGGAAAGATCGGCTGGATTTTAAAAAACCACACGGGCTACCAGATGGTCAAAATGCCTTATGTTAACTCGCCAAAGAGAAGTTGCCGAAAAAGAAGAAGATAGGACAGTCAGAAGGATAGCAATGTATGTAGTGTGTTAAGTGTGTGGGCCAGTGTTGATGTATGGGTGAGGGGAGGATGGGGAAGGATGGGGGGATGGGGATGAGAGGGGTGAACAAGCAAGCAAGTCACCGCCTTACCCTCTTGATGGGATGGGGCTCGAAGTGACTGCAAGCAAGTCTCCTCTCAGCTCTGGTGAAGAACTACTCAGGATAACCCAAGTAAATTCTCGAGCAACAGTGTTCAGAGTTGCTCAGCTGAAGAGCAGGAACGCAGGAACGACGACGTCTTCTCTCCACGGTGGCTGGGCTGCAACTCTTGTATCTTGTATCGAAGAAATTTCAACCCAGCTGCCTGGGGCTTTAAATACTCGTGATGTCACTTCCAGGTGTTGGCAGCCAGGTTTTTCCTCCTTTGATTCCAGGAATTGGAGTTCTTTTTTTCCATTAGTAGGATCAAATCTAATTGAACTTCTGTTTAATTCCCCCGCAGGTGGAGTGGGAAATATTGATAATTTACCTATAATTTTTGTGTAGGGAATGATAGGGCTAATGTTTATTACGGACAAATTCCTTATATGTATATTGTAAGGGGCTGTCTAGACTTGCAATATAACCCTACAAAAATACCCATGTAATACAGATTTGCACAAATCCTCACAAATGGGGTCCAATGACGACTTACCTTGGGATCAGTTGCAAAGCGGAGTTATTCCTAGATTTTCTATCTCAACCGAGGACGATTGAATCACTTATAATTCCCACCGGTAGCCTTAAGTCTGAATTAATATAGGAATTATCTTACTTTCTCTTCTCTCGTGATAACACGGCTGGGCCCTTCAGCTATCCCTTAGGAAATATATCCATATCCCCCATTATTTGGTATCCATACCCCTTGGGGGTAAGGGAGTCAAATTTATGAACAATTTGCTGTTAGCTTATAAATATATATAATGAAACCCTTATGATTTTCTTTCAGCTATTCTTTTTCTTATATAACTTAATCCCAAAGGTTATAATTCTAACCATAATTTTTGAAAGGGTGGAGAGGAAAAGCCAGCGGAAGGCCTCGGTCAGAAAACCCAAAAAGCTCCAGCGTCAGGAAATGCTTGTCTGTTTCTTGATAAATCTTACCTAAGCTAAGCTAGCTATACATATGTAAAGCAAACCCAAGTTGCGGGACATTGTTAAAGTCATACTGGTACCCAACAGGATGGTGGTGGTGATGATTTAGACAGTTCTGGCGGAGGAGGTATGGGCACATACTGGGCAATCCACTGGGGGTTCTGAATTCGGAAAAAGGTTAAGAAACTCTGGCTTAGTGACTAAGACCTAAAGGCATCCGTTTGGGAAAGGGAAAGTTGTAGGACTATAGAGAACAACAACATCGGTACTTAAGCTAATTACTCTTACATTCCTGATTTAACTGTTTGAACTAAAATTTTAGACTACGTTCTAGCTTAAAAAACAATAATAATAATAATAATAATAAATTTAAAAATAATTAAAAAATAATAATAATAATAATAATATCTATTTTCTACAAGTACATGTACAAGGTATACAGACCATAGTTGACATCAATGACATACTACTATATAGAAAGTCACTTGTTATGTAGAGCTTTCCCACAAATTAGGTCAGTTTTATCCAGGATGCGACCCACACCAGTCCACTAACACCCCGGTACCCATTTTACTGATGGGTGAAATTTGACAGTCGGTGTAAGGCAACACGCCCGATGTTTCACCTCTTGCCGGGATCGAACCCGGACCCCTCACCGTGTGAAACGAAGAGCTTTTGCCCCCAGGCCTGGGGTCACGTACCAACTAATTTACAATCAAGGACCCCAATATAAGCCCCCCTGACTTTTTGGGGGGTTATCCTAGATAATATACACACATGTTACCATATATGATAATTGCACATATTCACACCTGTACATAAATAAGCATAAGTCAGAAGTTTAACTTCGTCTCAACACTTCTCAGTGGCTAGCGAGTCCCTCTCTAAACCAACCACCTTCGCAATGCGTCTTTACACTTGTACGGATAACTTGGGATTTTCACAGTGTGCGGTGGAGTGTATATGGAGGAATGTGTAGTGGAGTGTGCATGGTTAAGCGTTTGTGGTAGAGTGTAGAGAGTATAAACAACTATGATGTGGGAGTTCGAATACGTGGATTAGGTAAAGAAATACTCACGTAGGCTGGTAGTACATATAATTACAGATAAGGTGGGTTGCGCCCTTACAGCCGTGACCTGCCTCCTTGCTCACTCTCGTATAACTGACTGACTGACTGGCCGCCCACGTACCCATAGAGGGTCTTTGAATAGTGCCAGGTCAGCACGTTCAGACAGTGACTCAGGCAGAGACGGTTGGTCGTTGAGTCAACGGTACACTGGTTACTGGTAACTGGTTACTACTACTGAGAGCTCGGCGACGCTAACGTATGTCGTCCCGAATCAACTAATACAAACAGAGATGGCGGGATACGGCTTGGGCT
>NC_069464.1:686642-731336 GCF_026875155.1 Cherax quadricarinatus
GGTTTAATTGAATTTCTTTTTTAATTCCCCCCAGGGGGAGTGGAAATATTGATAATTTAACCTATAATTTTTGTGTAGCGAATGATAGGGCTAATGTTTATTACTGACAAATTCCTTATATGTATATTGTAAGGGGCTGTCTAGACTCGCAATATAACCCTACAAAAATACCCATGTAATACAGATTTGCACAAATCCTCACAAATGGGGTCCAATGACGACTTACCTTGGGATCAGTTGCAAAGCCGGAGTTATTCCTAGATGTCTATCTCAACCGAGGACGATTGAATCACTTATAATTGCACCGGTAACCTTAAGTCATGAATTAATATAGGAATTATCTTACGTTCTCTTCTCTCGTGATAACACGGCTGGGCCCTTCAGCTATCCCTTAGGAAATATATCCATATCCCCCATTATTTGGTATCCATACCCCTTGGGGGTAAGAGAGTCGATTTATGAACAATTTGCTGTTAGCTTATAAATATATATAATGAAACCCTTATGATTTTCTTTCAGCTATTCTGTTCTTATATAACTTAATCCCAAAGGTTATAATTCTAACCATAATTTTTGAAAGGGTGGAGAGGTAAGCCAGCGGAAGGCCTCGGTCAGATAACCAAAAGCTCCAGCGTCAGGAAATGCTTGTCCTGTTTCTTGACAAATCTTACCTAAGCTAAGCTAGCTATACATATGTAAAGCAAACCCAAGTTGCTGACATCTGTTAAAGTCATACTGGTACCTAACAGGACTGGTGGTGGTGATGATTTAGACAGTCTGGCGGAGGAGGTATGGGCACATACTGGGCAATCCACTGGGGGTTCTGAATTCGTAAAAAGGTTAAGAACCTCTGGCTTAGTGACTAAGACCTAAAGACATCCGTGGAAGGTAAAGTTGTAGGACTATAGAGAACAACAACATCGGTATTTAAGCTAATTACTCTTACATTCCTGATTTAACTGTCTGAACTAAAATTTTAGACTACGTTCTAGCTTAATAATAATAATAATAATAATAATAATTAATAATAATAATAATATAATAATAATAATATAATAACAATATCTTTTCTACAAGTACATGTACAAGGTATACAGACCATAGTTGACATCAATGACATACTACTATATAGAAAGTCACTTGTTATGCTGAGCATTTCCCACAAATGAGGTCAGTTTTATCCTGGCATGCGACCCACACCAGTCCACTAACACCCAGGTACCCACTTTACTGATGGGTGAACATAGACAGTCGGTGTAAGGCAACACACCCGATGTTTCCACCTCTTGCCGGGAATCGAACCCGGACCCCTCACCGTGTGAAACGAGAGCTTTTGCCTCCAGGCCTGGGGTCACCGTACCAACTAATTTACAATCAAGGACCCCCAATATAAGTCACTGACTTTTTGGGGGTTATCCTAGATAATATACACACATGTTACCATATATGATAATTGCACATATTCACACCTGTACATAAATAAGCATAAGTCAGAAGTTTAACTTCGTCTCAACACTTCTCAGTGGCTAGCGAGTCCCTCTCTAAACCAACCACCTTCGCAATGCGTCTTTACACTTGTACGGATAACTTGGGATTTTCACAGTGTGCGGTGGAGTGTATATGGAGGAATGTGTAGTGGAGTGTGCATGGTTAAGTGTTTGTGGTAGAGTGTAGAGAGTATAAACAACAACAACAACAACAACAAGTTTATCCACCAGGTTTGGCACTCGAAGCTTTCTTGGGGCCCATGGTGACTTATTTTGCAGTTAGAAGCACTAAAAACACTGATGATATGAAATAATATGAAATGTACCGAATGTATGCTTAGATGCAACTGTACTGGCTGGCTTGTAAACACTGGCACCCATGGGGCAGCTGAGGCCACATGTGGGACGCATCCTGGACAAATCACATAAGGATGAATGTACTTCAGTGGCCATTGAAGGTAAGGGTACTACTGCCCCTGCTAATGGAGGTAAGCGCATTCTTGTGGTTGGTGACTCTCAGGTAAGATATATTGACCGTGCTTTTTGTAATAGGAATAAGAAGATGAGAGATAGAGTGTGCTTCCCTGGAGCTGGTGTTGGGGACATAGTCAACAGGCTGGATAATATCATGTCAGGTAATGGGAACAAGCCCTTTATCTGTCTCAGTGCTGGTGGAAATGATATTGGGAAGGGTAGGAGAGAAGAGCTGCTAGATAAGTACAGGTCAGCTATAGATTTCATTAAGTCTAAGGGAGGATCCCAATCATATGTAGCATCTTGCCTAGAAGGGGAGTAGGAAATGAATGGTTGTCTAGGGCAATTGGTGTAAATTGCTGGCTAGACAGATACTGCAAGGAATTTGCAATCCCTTCATTGACAACTGGAACAACTTTTATGGCAAACATGATATGTATGCAAGGGATGGGGTACATCTCTCTGGGGCTGGGGTGGTAGCACTTGCAGACTCGATTGAGAAGGCCATTGGTGAAATGCCTATGATTTTAAACTGATGAAAGATAGAGGTATGGGTGTGTGTGGGAAACAAGCAGGTTGCAACACTAGGGTTGGAAACAGTAAATGTATAAAAGGCATTCAGCATGAAGTTATAAAATAAAGACAATAGATCAGGTCAGCAAACAAAGGGGGACAGCAGGAGGCAGCAAGGGACTAGCTCCCTTAAGGTTTACTATACTAATAGCAGGAGTGTAAGAAATAAGATAGATAAGCTAAGATTAATTGCAAGTGCAGGAAACATAGATATTATTGCTATAACAGAGGACCTGGCTCAATCTGAAAGATAGAGAGATGCCCTCTGAATGTCACATACAAGGCTATAAATTATTCCACACTGACAGGGTCAACAGGAAAGGTGGTGGAGTAGCGATGTATGTCAGAGACAATTTAAATTGTTGTGTTAGACAAGATATTAAATTAGAAGCATCAGCCACTGAATCTGTTTGGTTACAGCTTCTCGAGGGCCGAGAAAAAACTAATTTTGGGTGTGATTTACAGGGCCCCAAAATCTTGATAGGGAGTGCAGTAAACTTCTATGGGACGAAATTCGTAAGGCATCTACATACGAAAATGTTGTGCTAATGGGAGATTTCAACTATAGACAGATTGACTGGAGCAATTTGACAGGAAATTTAGAGTCAGGTGACTTTCTTGATACGATCCAGGATTGTTTTTTAAAACAGTTTGTGACAGAGCCTACTAGGGGGAAATAACCTCCTTGACTTGGTTCTTGCCAGTAGGGAAACACTAATTAATAATCTTGAGGTTAATGATGAGCTTGGGGAAAGTGATCACAAATCACTCAGTTTTTAATATATCATGGAATTCCCTAATAATGGCAATCAAGTCTCCGTCCCTGACTTTCGCTTGGCTGATTTCATAGGACTGAAAAATTACTTAGGTGGGCTGAACTGGAATGACCTGACTAAGGGTCAGGTAGGTGGTGATGGTTGCCGATATGATGCTTTCCAGGGCATAGTTTCTAGCTGCTCAGTCAAATTATGTTCCAAATAGGGAAATCAGATCAAACAAAAATGATCCTAAATGGATGAACAATAGATTAAAATATCTGATTGGTCAAAAAGAGAGGCATATATAGGCAATCAAAAGAGGAGAGGGGCAATTAAGAAATCGATATTTTCAGTTAAAGAGAGAAATAAAAAAGGGAATTAGAAAAGAAAAAAGAGATTATGAGGTTAAAGTTGCAAGAGAATCGAAGACTAACCCAAAAGGATTCTTTCAGGTATACAGAAGTAAGATCAGGGACAAGATAGGCCCACTCAAAGTTCCTCGGGTCAGCTCACTGACTGTGATAAGGAAATGTGTAAAATTTTTAACACTACTTCCTCTCAGTTTTTTACACAGGAGGATACCAGCGATATTCCAGTAATGATAAATTATGTAGAACAGGACGAAAATTTAAACTGTGCATGATTAGGGTAACAAGTGACATGGTCCTTAGGCAAATAGATAAATTAAAACCAAAACAAATCCCCAGTCCCTGATGAACTGTATGCAAAGGGTTTTCTAAAGGAATGTAAAGAGGAGCTTAGCACACCTTTGGCTAATCTTTTCAACATATCACTACAAAAGGGCATGGTGCCAGATAATAGGGAAAATGGCAAATGTGATGCCTATTTTCAAAACAGGTGACAGGTCCTTAGCTTCGAACTATAGACCAATAAGCCTAACCTCCATATGGGAAAATTTATGGAATCAATAATTGCTGAGGCAGTTCGTAGCCACCTTGAAAAACATAAATTTAAACAACGAAAACTCAGCATGGTTTTTACAAAGGGGCGTTCCTGCCTTTTCGAATTTATTAACTTTTTTCACTAAGGTATTTGAGGAGGTAGATCATGGTAATGAAATATGATATTGTGTATATGGACTTCAGTAAGGCTTTTGACAGGGTACCACATCAGAGACTATTGAGGAAAATTAAAGCACATGGAATAGGAGAAATTTTTCCTGGATAGAGGCATGGTTGACAAATAGGCAGCAGAGAGTTTGCATAAATGCGAGAGAAATCAGAGTGGGGAAGCGTTACGAGCGTGGTTCCACAGGGGTCATGTTGGGCCCCCTGCTGTTCACAATCTACATAAACGACATAGATGAGGGCATAAGAGCGACATCGCAAGTTTGCCGATGACACCAAAACAGGCCGTCGAATTCATTCTGACGAGGACATTCGAGCACTCCAGGAAGATTTGAATAAACTGATGCAGTGGTCGGAGAAGTGGCAGATGCAGTTTAATATAGACAAATGCAAAGTTCTAAATGTTGGACAGGACAATAACCATGCCACATAAAACTAAATAATGTAGATCTTAATATTACGGATTGCGAAAAAGATTTAGGAGTTCTGGTTAGCAGTAATCTGAAACCAAGACAACAGTGCATAAGTGTTCGCAATAAAGCTAATAAAATCCTTGGTTTCACATCAAGAAGCATAAATAATAGGAGTCCTCAGTTGTTCTTCAACTCTATACATCCTTGTTAGGCCTCATTTAGATTATGCTGCACAGTTTTGGTCACTGTATTACAGGATGGATATAAATTCTCTGGAAAATGTACAAAGAAGGATGACAAAGTTGATCCCATGTATCAGAAACCTTCCCTATGAGGATAGACTAAGGGAGCCCTGAATCTGCACTCTCTAGAAAGACGTAGAATTAGGGGAGATATGATTGAGGTGTATAAATGGAAGACAGGAATAAATAAAGGGGATGTAAATAGTGTGCTGAAAATATCTAGCCTAGACAGGACTCGCAGCAATGGTTTTAAGTTGGAAAAATTCAGATACAGGAAGGATATAGGAAAGTACTGGTTTGGTAATAGAGTTGTGGATGAGTGGAACAAACTCCCGAGTACAGTTATAGAGGCCAGAACGTTGTGTAGCTTTAAAAATAGGTTGGATAAATACATGAGTGGATGTGGGTGGGTGTGAGTTGGACATCATAGCTTGTGCTACCAGGTCGGTTGCCGTGTTCCTCCCTTAAGTCAATGTGACCTGACCTGACTAGGTTGGGTGCATTGGCTTAAGCCGGTAGGAGACTTGGACCTGCCTCGCATGGGCCAGTAGGCCTTCTTCAGTGTTCCTTCGTTCTTATGTTCTTATGTGAAGTGTGTATGTTGCAGTGTATATGTTGTGTATGTGGTGGAGTGTGTATGGCAAAATTAGTGGTGGCACATTTGATCAGCAAACCCAGGAGCACAATCAGACTACAAAATATAAAAGATTTCTCTGATATACAACAGCAAGTTACAAGCAGTGTAAAGGGTTACCAGGTACAATGTTCGCATTATCTGCAGCAGTGAATCATGCAGCCTTGAATGTCAGGATCCAGGTGATTACTGACTGAATCACCATGATAAAAGTCTATTATGTATGTTTTTCTTCTTGTCATGAAAGACCACTCACACAATGACATGATAAATACCACAGGCGCGTTGAATGCTACATTCCAGACGCCCTCCAAGCTACATAATCATCGATCCCTCCAAGCTAAAATATACCCGCCACCTTCAAAGCACGAATATTCCCCGCCCCTCCAAGCTACGAATATCACCGCCCCTCCAAGCTACAAATATCCTCTCCACTCCAAGCTACATATATCCCCTCCCTTCCAAGCATATATAATCCCCGAAACCTCCAAGATACAGATATCCCCCGCCCCTCCAAGCTACATATATCCCCGCCCCTCCTCTCTCATTCCAAGCTACATATATCCCCGCCCCCTCCCAAGCTACAATATCCCCGCCATTCCAACTAACAAATATACCCGCCCCCTACAATATACAAATATACCCGCCCATCCAAGCTACATATATATACCCACCCGCCCCTCCAAGCTACATGAGTATCCCCCCGCCCCTCAAGCTACATATAATCACCGCCCCCTACAAGCTACAATATCCTCCCTCTCCAAAGTACAAATATACCCGCCCCTCCAAGATTACAAATACCCCGCCGCCTCCAAGCTACAAATATCCCCACCCCCTCCAAGCTATAAATATCCCCGCCCCGCCCTCCAAGCTACAAATATCCCCTCCCTACAAGCTACAAATATCCCCCGCCCCTACCAGCTACAACTATCTCCTCCCCTCCAAGCTACAAATATCCCTCGACCCTCAAAGCTACAAATATCCCTGCCCCGCCCCTTCCAAACTACAAATAACCAAACCCCGCCCCTCCAAGCTAACAAATATTCCCTTCCCCCCTGGCCAAGCTATAAATATGACCCTCCCCTCCCAAGCTACAAATATACCTGCCCCTCAAGCTACAAATATCCCGCCCCTCCAAGCTTCAAAATTACCCCGCCCACCAAGCTACAAATAACCCCGACCCTCCAGCTAAATTAATCCCTCCCTCCAACTATAAATATACCCTCCCCTCTCAAGCTACAAAAATCCCGCCCCTCCAAGCTATCAAAATATCCCCGCCCCTCCAAGCTACAAATATTCCTCCTCCTCCAAGCTACAATAACCCCTCCCCCTACCCAAGCTACAAATACACACCGACCCTCCAAAAGCTACAAATATACCCGCCCCTCCAAGCTACAAATACAACCCCCCGACCCTCCAAGCTAACAAATATACCCCCGCCCCTCCAAGCTACAAATATTATCCACTCCCCTCCAAGCATACAAATACACCCGACCCCTCCAAGCTACAAATACAACCCCGACCCTCCCAAGCTACAAATATACCCGCCCCTCCAAGCTACAAATAAACCCGCCCTTCAAGCACAAATATACCCTCCCCTCCAAAGGCTACAAATATACCCGCCGCCACCCTCCAACTACAAATATACCCGCCCCCCAAGCTACAAATATCCACGTCCCATCCAAGCTACAAATATATCCCCCTCCCCTCCAACTACAAATATCCCCCGCCCCTCTAAGCTCATATATATCCGATCGCGCCCTCCAAGCCTACATATAACCCCCGCCCCCTTCCAAGCTAAATATATCCCCGCCCCTCAAAGATACAAATATCCCTGCCCCTCCAAGCTACAAATTACCCCCCCTCAAAGAGATTACAAATATCCCCGCCCCTCCAAGCTACAAATATCCCCCCCCCCTCCAAGCCTACAATATCTCCTTCCCCTCCAAGCTAACAAATACTCCTCCCCACCAAGCTACAAGTATTCCTGCCCCTCGAAAGCTACAAATATCCCCGTCCCCTCCAAGCTAACAAATATCCCCGCCCCTCCAACTACAAAATAATCCCCGCTCCCCTCCCAAGGCAACAAATATACCCGACCCTCCAAGCTACAAATATACCCGCCCCTTCCAAGATACAAATATACCCGCTCCTCAAAGCCTACAAATATTCCCCTTCCCCTTTCAAGCTACAAATATACCCGCCCCTTTCCAAGCTACAAAATATACCCGCCCCTCCAAGCTACAAATATACCGCCCCTCTTCCAAGCTACAAATATCCCCTCCCCTTCAAGCTACAAATATACCAGCCCCTCCAAGCTACAAATTATACCCGCCCCTCCAAGCTACAAATATCCCTCCCCTTACAAGCTAACAAACATTACCCGCCCTCAAAGCTACAAATATCTCCCTCCCCTCCAAGCTGCAAATATCCCCTCCCTTCAAGCTACAAATATCGCCTTCCCCTCCAATCTACAAATAACCCCTCCCCTCCAAGCTACAAATATCCCCTCCCCCTCCAAGCTACAACAAATATACCCGCTCATACAAGCTACAAATATCACACACTCCCCTCCCCTCACAAGGCTACGAATATACCCACCCTCCAAGCTACAAATATACCCGCCCCTCCAAGCTACAAATATACCAGCCCCTCAAAGCAACAAATATCCCCCTCCCCTCAAAAAGCTACAAATACCCCTCCCATCAAAGCTACAAATATCCCCTTCCCCTCAAAGCTACAAATATCCCACTTCCCCTCCAAACTACAAATATCCACTCCCCTCAAAAGCTACAAATATCCCCTCTCCACTTCCAACACAAATATCCCTCTCAGCCCTCCAAGCTAAACAAATAAAAATGTCCCCGCCCCTCCCAAGGCTACAAATAATACCAAAGCCCCTCCAAGCTACAAATATCCCCTCCCTCTCCAAGCTACAAATATCCCCTCACCTCCAAGCTACAAATTATATCCCCTCCTCTCCCCTCCAAGTTACAAATATCCCTCCCCTCAAGCTACAAATATCCCCGGCACCCTCGAAGCTCAAATAAACCCGCCCCTCCAAGCTACAAATAATACCCATACCCCCCCCTCCCAAGCTAAAAATATTACCCTCCCCCTCCAATCTACAAATATCCCACCCCTCCAAGCTACAAAATATCCCCCTTCCCTCCAAGCTACAAAATATCCACCGCCCCTCCAAGCTACAAATATTCCCGCAGCTCCAAGCTACAAATATACCCGCCCACCAGCTACAAATATCCCCTCCCCTCCCAGCGACAAATATCCCCTCCCCTCCAAGCTACAAATATCACCTCCCCTCAAAGCTACAAAATATTCCCCTCCCCTCTTCTATAAGCTTCAGATATCCGCTCCCCTCCAAGCCACAAATATCCCTTTCCCTTAAAGCTACAAAAATAATCCCCCTCCCCTCCAAGCTACAATATCCCCTCCCCTCCAAGCTACAAATATCCCCTTCCCTCCAAGCTACACATATCCCCTCCCCTCCAAGCTACAAATATCCCTCCCTCCAAGCTACAAATATCCCTGCCCCTCCAAGCTACAAAATCCTCCTCTCTCCCCTCCTCCAAGCTACAATATCCCCTCCGCCCCTCCAAGCTACAAATATCCCCTTTCCCTCCAAGCTACAAATATCCCCTTCCCTCCAATCTACAAAAATACCCCCCTCCCCTCCAAGCTACAAATATCCCCTTCCCTCCAAGCTACAAATATCCCCTCCCCTCCAAGCAAACAAATAATATCCCCTCCCTTCCAGCTACAAATATCCCTGCCCCGTCCAAGCTACAAATATACCCTCCCCTCCAAGCTTCAAATATCCCCTTCCTCCAAAGCTAACAAATATCCCTCCCCTCCAAGCTAACAACTATCCCCTCCTTCCAAACTACAAATATTACACACCACCGTCCCCTCCAACTACAAATATCCCCTATCCCTCTCCCCTCCAAGCTACAATATCCCCTCCCATCCAAGGTCTACAAAAATCCCTCCTTCCAAGCTACAAATTTTCCCCTCCCCTCCCAAGCTACAATTCCCCTCCCTTCCAGCTAACAAATATCCCCTCCCCTCCAAGCTACAAATATACCCCTCCACCCTCCCCCTCCAAGCTACCAAAATCTCCTCCCCTCCAAGCTAACAAATATACCCGCCCCTCAAGCTAAAAGCTACATATATTCCCCTCCCCCTCCAAGCTACAAATATACCCTCCCCTCCAAGCTACAAATAAAAGATAAAGCTTCTGGTGAGCGAAACATTGCACTGATAAAGCCCATCCCCTCCCACCATATCCTTTCCATCAAACATTCACGATAAATAGAACAAACAGACGAAGTACATTGAAAAAGAAAACCAGGAGAACAGCTGTCTTCTTTCAATGTATTTTTTTCCGTGTTTCCATAAATAAATGTTCAAGTTACGTGGACAGTAAAATTTTAAAAAGAAAATGAAATAAAATAAATCGAAAAAATAATATATACCCCTAAATATTATATACGAATATATACATAAATGTTGATATACTTACATTTACCATAATATATACATTATCTAACCAGCAATGTAATTATTGGTCATTAATTATTTTTAAAAGGCCAGTGGAAAGCCTCGGCAGATGACCAAAAGCTCTAGCTGCTGTCATCAATACAACTACTTAGAAGACCCGCATCAGGAAACATTTTTTTTCCTGTTTCCCGACAAATAAAACATTAGCAGCCAAATTTGAACTTCTGCATTTACGTTGAAGTCGCAGGTCATGAGAAAGCGTTAAAAATGTCAGGGGTAACCACTGGTGAATTTGAGGTGATCAGATCTGATAGAAGGAAAGGGAAGGGTAATCTCCTGTTCCTTGATCACAGTGAGATCAACAATGTCACTTATGGTCACCATAAAACATCACTATAGACTAAGTCGAGCCAAGTCCTATAGTTATAGAAACAGTCCCAATAGTCCCACCATAAGTCACTATAATTACTATAACATCACTAGTCAGTCACTATAGTCACCATAGGTATACCTGTGAGTCACCATAAACAGTTACCACAAGATACTAACAGTCATCCATAACAGAGAACAAAACACAGTAAGTCAACACAGAACATTCAAACACCCCACAAAAAACTATCATTAAACCACAACCCCTGTACACGATCATAAAACTACATATCATCATAAAGAGACAAAACTAACCAGAAAGCCAGGAAAGATTTACCTTATGCAGAGTTACCTATGAAACGAAGTGTAATAACCGTCCCTTTGCAGTGTCCAGGAGGTGACTGAGTGCTCAAGAATCAGATAGATCAGGACTCACAGCGTAAGCCCTTGGAACAAGGAAAACAGCAACACAAAAACAGGAGTACACTCAGTCGTTCCGCTGGCAAGCAATCTGCATCTTGCATTCTGATGTTGACTGGCAGCAGCAGAAGCTGGAGGCGTGGTCAAGGAGGCTATCTTCTTGATTGCTCAGGTTCGTTAAAGTGTGAGTCAGAGTTACATCATTTTCTTCATGCTGGAGAGGCATACCTTATGTTGTGCAGTTGTTGGGAGGAAAAGATGAGTAAGATGGTGTTTGTAATCTTGGGTCAAAATTTGCTGGGTCGGCTTGCAACTGGTCGAAGGTCATCTTGAGTGCTGTGAAGGACCAGTGGGTTCCTTTATGATTTGTAACTTGACTGTTCGTCGTTGTAATTTCTCGTACAAAGTGTCGAATTTATGGTGTTTTTCTTGGTCAGGAGTCGTACAAAAAGTTATATCTTCCAGTGTAGGTATGACTCTGTTCCTTCCCGATCCCCGTTGGGGAGGGGAACCCTTTACTAGCGTGTCATCGCCTTGACTTACCGATGAGCTACGCAGATGTGTAAAGATCAAACCAACAACGGTACCGTTGATGATTCAACGAAAAATTGCTCTTGCAACTATTGTTCAAGGAGCCTGCAAGTAAAATTCAACACCATATTGTCACTGAAAGAAGCATTCATTTTGTGTGTCACGATGATGCTGAAGCAGAGAAGTTACTTACTACAGAAGCCACCATACTCTTACTGCTCAAGGGGTTTACTGTTACTTCATCCCCTTTGCCCTCAGTGAAAGGAAATCAGTATTCCTTAAAAAACTTGCAAGATTCTGACTTCTCAATCAACTGCTGAACTCAAGTCACCCATCGAGACGAAAAATTTACTTGGGCTACTGTTGACAGCATTACAAAATTCCCAAAGCAACGTCCATACTCAAAGTCACCTTCACCGACGTAAACATGGCTGCCACTGCTCTGAACCAAGGTCTCGCGGGTTACTATACTATATCAGTCCTACCTACATTAAAGCAAGAGAGAGATACCACTACATTCAACATTGCGGAACTGTTATTCTACCATCTCAACCAAAAGCATGTCCAGTTAAAAGAAAGAAATTCTGCACTACATGTGGTAGTGAGGGACACACCTTCAGTTCCTGGGAACGTTGCTGCTCCATCACAAACCAGCGTGCTTAAACTGCAACAGTAATGACCACCATACAAATGGCAGCAAAATTTCCTATAAGAAGGATATTATGAAGAAAACACAAGATTTCAGCAAAGAAAAAACCTCTAAAAGCAACACCTCCCAACATATGGGAGCAAATTGCAAAGATACAAGCAAACACTACAAAATTACTTCAAGCATCTACTCAGCCCGCCTCCACCATCATCACTCTCAACATGTGGTACCCAAAATCCACTACTGCTTACTTACGCTCACATGCAGAACATGGCTGTACCTGGATCTTTAACTCTACCACAAGAAATTTTTTTGATTAAATAATAAACTTCATTTACATTCGCATCTCCCCCTTTTGAAGAAATTCTCAAATCACAAAAAATTAATCGCCAACCTTCTGCAAAAAAAATTCCTCATCACCCCACCAATAGTGACGTCAAACACAAACATGAGCCTCCACCCACCCCTCTAAAGAAATTCCTTTTAAACCACCCCCAAAAACAAACTTCTAATCTCCTGAAATTTAAAAACGGAAATAAGCAACAACCAAAACCTTCCGTTACTCCAAAAACCCCCCCCCCCTTAACTAAAAGTCCCTTTACCGGGAACTCCATGTTTTAAAAACCCAAAAAGGCTCGTTTTTTAACAACTTTCCCTATCCCCCCCTTCAAGACCCGGAAGAAACTCTTTCCAACTTCTAAGACCCAACCCCCACTGTATGTCCAAAAGCCAAGAAAGAATTCCCTTTTTAAAAAACCAAAATTTTTTACTTCCCCCTCCAAACCCAAATTAACTCAACAGTTCCCTTTAAATTTTTTAAAAAATTTTCCCTAAAAAATTTTTAGAAGAAAAAACTTTTTTAAAGAAAAAAAAACCCCTTTTCGCAAAACCTCCCTATCCGTCTAAAAGAAACTTTTGGGTCCCAAAAAACCCAAAAAATTTTACTTCCCTTGTTTCCTTTTTTCCCCCCCCCACCCATTTTTTCCTTTCCTCCCTTACCTTCCCTTCCCCATTTTACGGCCACTTCGCTCCCCCGAAGAAATTTGGTTTTTTCCGGGGTCCCCTTTTAATCACCCAAGGATTTTTAAAAATTTTTTTGGGGGTTAAATAATTATCCTTTTTCTTTGCTTCCCATTAGAAAAAATTTGGTAAAAAACTTTCCCCCTTCGGGAATTTCCCCAAAATTTAAATTGGTGAGTAAAAAAGAAATTTTTGGGCCCCCCCGGCCCCCACCCCAAAAAAAACAATAGGGGGCCTTCCCCGTTTTTAACGTTTCAGGGGGAAGGTTAAAAGGAGCCCCCATTGTTTAACCCCCCCTTGGTTTTTGGCCACGGAAGGAAATTTTAAACAAAAGGTTTTGTTTTTCTTCCCCAATGGGTTTGGGAAGATGGGGGGAAAAAGAATAATCAAATTTAAGAAAAACGTTGAAGGAAAAAGTTTAAAAACCAAAGGTCCACCATTTCCAAACCAAAGAAAACTAGGGGCCCCTTTGGTTCCCTCCCGGGGAAAAAATATGATGGTGGGGGGGTTTTAAGACAAAATTTTTTACCCTGCTTGTTCTTTGGAACCCCCCCTATCTAGGCCCCCCCGTATTTTTTCCTTTGTAAAATTTTTTTTTTTCCTTCCTTAATTCCTTTTTTTCCCATTTTTTCCAGGTTTTTCCCTTTCCTTTTATTTTTTCCTTTTTTGGAAAAAGCCGGGGTTCAAGGAAAAAGGGTGGGGTTTTATCCCGGTGTGGTCTTTTTGTTTTTACGGGAATCCCTTTGGTGGGTTTTATGGGTGCTTCAGCAAATGTTATTAATGTTTTCTTGTTTAAAATTGTAGAAGGAGGGGGATGTGGTTTGTTGGACAGAAGTATGTTAAGGCGGGGGGAGGAAATTTCCGGGGTGAAGGGGGCCTTGAAAATTTGGGAACGTTTGCTTTTGGGGACTTTTAATGGGGTTTAAAGTAGAAATATTTTGGTGTGGTGTTGGGAGTTCGGGCGGGGGGAAGGTTCCGGGAATTTTTTGTAGTTTTTAAAGGTAGGATTTCCTTGAAGAGGAAATTTTTAATTTAACAAAAAACTCTTGAGGTAGAGTTGGTGGTGGCTTTTGAAGTAGCTTTTGAAAAACATTGGGGGACATTTAACCACATGTTTTTGGGGGACAAATGGTTTTGGGAATTTTTGAGTGCCCCCCAAAAACTTTTAAAACCAATCTTCTTTGGGAAAAGGTTTTCCCTTTTGGGGTTTTTTTTTTGGCACGTTTTTTCAAATCCCCTTTTTCTTGAAAAGGAAAAGGCCCCGTGATGGGGCTTAGTTTTAAGGCCCTCCCTGGGGTTTGCAAGGGAAGGGGGAATTGAAGGGGTCTTATACCACCTTAGAAAAAAACCCCTTCTTTCTTTTTTTTCCTCTTTTTTTTTTGGATGTAAAACCCAGCTGTTGGGGTTTAAATTTCTCCTGAGGTAACTTTGGTTTTGGAAACCCCGGGTTTTTCCTCCTTTATCCCGGGGAATTGGAGGGGTTCTTGGGGATTTTTTAATTGTAAATCCCAAAAAATTTTGGCTTCGGGGTTTAATTCCCCGCAGGGGGATGGAAAAATTTGTAATTTTAAATAATTTTTTGAAGGGTGAGGGGTAATGTTTTTAACGGGGACAAATTTTTCCGTAAAAGTATTTTGAAAGGGCTTTTGACCCCCCAAAATAACCCTTTTTTCAAAAAAAAAGGGAAAAATTTTAAACGATTTGAAACAAAACCCTAAACAAATTTTGGGGTCTTGCCCGATTTACCTTGGATTGGGGTTGACGGCCGGGTTATTCCCCCTAAGGGTTGGGGAGCAATTAAGGGGGAGATTTAAATCCTTTAAAAAAACCCCCTTTTTTTGCCTTTTGGTTCTTTTTAAATTCAAATGGGGGGTTAAAATTCTTAGTTCCTTTCCGGTGTTCCACCGGCCTCCTTTGTTTCCCATGGAAATATTTTTTTTTCCCCTTTTTTTTGGAAAAACCCAATTAATTTGGGGGTTTAAGGGGGGTTTTTTAAAAAATTGTTTTATTTAAAAATTTTTTGGGGAAATAAGGGGATTTTTTTAAAAAAAAATTCTTTTTATTTTAAACTTTAATCCCAAATTAAAAAAAAATCCAACAAAAAAATTTGAAAATTAAAAGGGGTAAGCCACCGGGAAGGGCCGGAGAAAACCTAAGTTTTCCAAAACCGGGGGAAGTTGTCCTTTTTCCCCGGACAAATTGGTTTAAAATTATTTTAGCTTACTTGTAATCATTTCCCCAAGTTTTTGGAAAATTTTTAAATTATTTGGTACCCAACCCCTTGGGGTTTGGGATGTTTTAAAACTTTTGGGCGGGGGGTTTAAATTTAATTTTAAAAAACCCCAAAAATTTTTTTTGGGCCCCTTCGGGTTTTAAATTACAAACCCAAAGAAATCCTAATTTTAAAAATTTTTTTTAAAAGGGTTAAGGGGAACCCCCAAACATCGGTAATTTAAAGTTTATTAAAATCTTTTCCTGTTTCTTTGAAAAAAATTTTTAAACAAAGTTAGCTTAATAACAAAAAACCAAGGCCTAATTTTAAAATAAAAATTAAAAATAAAATTTTAATTTTTAAATTAATTTACAAATTTTAATTTTAAAATTAAGAAATTTTTTTTCTAAGCCCTTAAAAGGGCATCCGGGAATTTTAAATTTGGGGCCCATAAAAACAAAATTCTATTTAGAAAATCACTTGTTTAATGTTGAAAAAATTTTAAATTAGGTCTTTTAAATCCCGGAAATTAAAAAAAATTAAAATAAATTTTTTAAAAAATAATTAAAATAAAATTTTAAAAAAAAAGTTTAATTTTCCCACTCTTGCCAAATGGAACCCCGGCCCCTAGGGGAAATCAAGACTTTTAAAAGGCCCTTTTTTTTTTTTTTTTTTTTGGGTTTTTTGGGGGGGAAAAGGAAAAATTTTTGTGGGTGGGGTGGGTTTTTTTTTTTTTTTTTGGGGCGGGTCGAAGGGCCCCCCCTTGTAGGAGTTTTTTTCCTCCAGGCTGGGGTTCCCCGTACCAACAAATTTCCCAATAAAGGACCCACAGTATGGGTCACGGATTTTTTTGGGGTTATCCTAGGTAATTTACACAATGTTCCATATTTTGATAATTGCACATTTCACCCCGTACGAAATTTTAATTTAAGTCAAAAGGGGGTTTAAATTGTCTCAACATTTCTCTTTGGTTTTGGCAAAAGGCCCTCTCAAAACCCAAAACCATCTTTCACAATGGTCGTTACATTGAAACGGAAAATTTGGGGTTTTTTTTAAAAGTGTGTGGGAGTGTATAGGTAAAAGTGTTTGGGGGTGAGTGTAGGGTTTTGTGAAGTTTGTATTTTGGCGGTGTATTTTTGTTTTATGTGGGGGAGTGTGTAGGGTTTAAAAATTAGTGGTGGCACTTTTAAATTCAGCAAACCAAGGCACATCAAACTCCCAAAATATAAAAGATTTTTTCTGATATAAAAAAAGCATTTTTTACGAAGCAGTTTTAAAGGGTTACCGGGACAATGTTCGCTTTATCTGAGAGAAAAATCATGAAACCCTTTGAATGCCCAGGACCCAGGTGATTATGATTTGAATCACCGGGAAAAAAGTCTATTATGAAAGTTTTTCTTTTGTCATGATGCCCACTCAACAATTACAGGCTAAAATACCACAGGACGTTAAATGCTACATTTCAGACGCCCTCCAAGCCCCAAATTACCCCCGCCCCTCCAAGCTCCCGAATAACCCCCCCCTTAAGTAGCACCCCCCCCCCTCCAAGCTAGTTTTTCCCCGCCCCCCAAGTAGAATTTTCCCCAGGCCCCTCCAAGCAAACAAATTATCCCTGCCACTCCCTCCCCCAAAAAATCCTCCCCTCAAAGCTACAAATATCCCCTCCCCCCAAAGCTTAAAATTTCCCCCTCCCTCAAAGCTAAAAATTACCCATTTACCCTCAAAGTAAAAAATTTTCCACTCCCCCCCAAAGCTACAATACCCATCCCCTCAAAGCTAAAAAATACCCCCGCCCCTCCAAGCTAAAAAATTTCCCCGCCCTCCGGGCTACAAATTACCCCCCCTCCAAGCTACAAATATCCCGAAAACCCCAAGCTACAAATATCCCCCCCCCTCCAAGCTAAAAATTATCCCCGCCCCCCCCAAAGCTACAAATATACCTGCCCCTTCAAAGCTCAAATGTCCCCGCCCCTCCAAGCTAAAATATACCCTCCCCCCCAAAGGGCTACAAATATACCCCCCCCTCCAAGTACAAATATCCCCCCCCCCCAAGCTTAAAAATTTCCCCGCCCCCAAGCTACAAATATCCCCTCCCCCCCAAGTAAAAAATATCCCGCCCCCCCAAGCTACAAATTTACCCCCGCCCCCCCCAAGCAACAAATACCCCACCCCCTCCAAGCTAAAAATTTTCCCCGCCCCTCAAAGATACAGATACCCCCACCATTCCAAGTACAAATCCACGCCCCTCCAAGTAAAATACCCCCGCCCCCCCAAGCTACAAATTTTTCCCCCGCCCTCCAAGTAAAATTATTCCCTCCTCCAAGCTCAAATATACCCCCCCCTCCAAGCTACAAATATCAACCCCCCTCCAAGTACAAATACCCCCGCCCTCCAAGTTTACAAATTACCCGCCCCCCCAAGCTAAAAATTTACCCCCCCCTCCAAGCTAAAAAATATCCCCCCCCTAAAAGCTAAAAATTACCCCGCCCCTCCAAGTTTCAAATATACACCCCCCCCCAAGCTACAAATGTACCCTCCCCCCCAAGCTTAAAATACCCCCTCCCCGTCCCCCAAATATCCACCCCCTCAAAGTTTAAAAAAATTATCCCCCCCCTCAAAGCTACAAATATCCCCCCCCAATTTAAAAGCTAAAAATTTCCCCCGCCCCCCCAAGCTACAAATATCCCCGCCCCCCCAAGCTACAAATTACCCCCCTTTCCCCAAAGGGCTACAAATATCCCCCCCTTTCCTTGGGCTAAAAAATTTTCCCTCCCCCCAAAAAAAGGGCTACAAATACCCCCCCCCTCCAACCCTACAAATAACCCCCCCTCCAAGCTACAAATATCCCCCCCTCCAAGTTTAAAAATTTCCTCTCCCCTCCAAGCTAAAAATTTTCCCCCTCCCCCCAAAGGGCTAAAAAATTTTCCCCGCCCCCCCAAAGCTAAAAAATATCCCCCCCCTAAAACCCTACAAATATCCCCCCTTCAAGCTAAAAATTTTTCCCCCCCCCTCCAAGCTAAAAAATACCCCCTCCCCCCAAGTAAAAAATATCCCTAACTTCCAAGTTTAAAAATATCCCTCCCTCCAAGCTCCCAAAAATACCCTCCCCCCCAAACCTACAAATACCCCCTTTCCCTCCAAGCTACAAAATACCCCCTCCCCCCCGAGCTAAAATATCTCCTCCCCCCAAGTAAAAAATACCCCCCTCCCCTCCAAGCAAAATACCCCCTTCCCTCCAAGTAAAAATATACTTCCCCTCCAAGCTAAAAATACCCCCTCCCCCCCAAGCTAAAAATATCCCTCCCCCCCCAAGCTACAAATTTTCCCTTCCCCCCCAAGTTTCAAATATCTCAGCCCCCCCAAAGCAAAAAAATATCCCCTCCCCTCCAAGTTTACAAATACCCCCGCCCCCCAAGCTAAAAATATACCCTCCCCCCAAGCTAAAAATATCCCGCCCCCCCAAAGCTACAAATATCCCCCCACCCGCTCCAAATATCCCTTCCCCCAAGCTACAAATATTCCCCCCTCCAAGCTACAAATTCCCTTCCCCCAAAGTAAAATATCCCCTCCTCTCCAGTTACAAATATCCCCCCCCACCCAAGCTAAAAATTTTCCCCGCCCCTCCAAGTTCAAAATACCCCCTCCCCCCCAAAGGGCTACAAAAACCCCTGCCCCTCCAAGCTACAAATATACCTCCCCCAAGCTACAAATATCCCTCCCCCTCAAGTTTAACAAATTACCCTCCCCCAAGCTAAAAGTACCCCCGCCTTTCCAAGTTCCAAATATGCCCGATGTAAAGGCTTATTTCAGTCTGTAAAAACTTCAGCCCGTTTTTGGGAAGCTGGCCCCTCCTCGGGAAAAAATTAATGAATAGAAAAAGAAATAATAAAAAAGGGACAATGAAAACCTTTTTTATTTAGAAAAAAATTAAAATTTATAAAACTTTTTTTTTTTTTTTTTTTTAAATTGAAATATTGACCCTTCCCTTAAAAGAAAATGAAAAATGAAAAATATAAAGGGTATCTGAATTAACTTTTTAATAATAAAAAACTTGGGGTTGGGTTGGTGACACGGAGTGTTGTTGAAACCCTTTAGCCGCTGTTTGATGAGGGGGGGGGGGGTTGCAGGTGTTGGTTAAAACCCCAGGCTAGTTCTTCACAGTATGCCTTGAAAAATTTCCGCCCGGATGGACGGGGAAAAATCGGGGTTTTTTCGTTTGAAAATGATGAGGGGTTTTTATCGTCCCTTACTTGCTTTACAAAAACAGGTAAGTGGATCAGAATTTGTGACTCTCTAAAAGGTTGTCCGTTCCTTCAGTTTACTGTTCATTGGCAGGTGACCCTTTTTGTCATCAAAGCGGGAAAGATAGACAGGTTCCCCACTGTTTAAAGGAAATCCTTTCCATGATAAGTACAAAAACCCCAAAAAAGTGGGGGGATTATTACAAAAGTCAACTTTGAGCAAGACTGAAAAGGGCTAAGTTTTTTATTGGTTTAAAAAGGGGAAAACTTTCCAAACCCAAAAAATCACTAGGAAAACAAGGGAGGAAAGTAATTACAGTAGTGTTTGGGGGCTGGAGTCAGTGAATTTTGTTTTGGGCCAGAGCCCCCCACGTCACCTTTCGGGGGGGGGGGGGGAAAGGGGAGGGGAAGGGGGTTGCGGGAGCTTGGCTGACCCTACCTTAACAAGGGAGCCGGAAATCAAAAATATTGCTTTTGGGGGTTGGGGGAAAAAAGGGGAGGGGAAAAGTGGGGCCCAGCTTACCCTAAATTTAAAAAGTAGCCCCGGCCCAAAGAAAAAAATTTTTTTACTAATACTTTCCCTCGCTACTTTAAACTATTGAAAATTTTCCCTCACACTCCCCATACCCAAAACTTATAGTCAAGGAGTATAAGAAGAAAAGGCGAGGAAAAAGTTCAAAAGGTGGAAATTGCGTAAAGGAACAAAACTTCTACTGACTGTCAGACTTAACCCGTCCGAGAAATAAATTTGGGTTTAACCATTGGGTTTTAAAACAATATGGAATTAAAAACCCGGAGTGCCAATGTCCACCCAAGAGGCGAAAGTTGGTTCCTTAAAAAATTTCTAGGTTTTTCAAAAGGGTTTTTGGTCCCTTTCTAAAATGAATTTTTTTTCCCGCAAATAAAATTTTAAATTTGGAGATACCCCAAAAGGGAAAACATTCCTTTTCTATTGTGGGGTATGTTTTTCTGTGGGAAAAGGGGTTTCCCGTTAAGAAGCATACAGGGAAGGGAAATACCATCATGGTATTGTTTGTAAAAATGCACCCAAGCCTTTTTTGGGGGAATTTAGTTTTTAAACAAAATGTTTTTTTTTAAAATCTGGAATCTTAAGTATTTGGGTCTTTTCAAAAAAATACTTTTTTAAAATTTATTAAACTTTTCCCGAGCTACGTCGGAAAAATTCAAGAGGTTTTTTCACAGACTTTGTAAGGAAGTTGGATTTAAAATGCCTGTAAAAATCAGTAAGGCCGGATTAAAAAAACCCCTTTCATTTAAAAAATTTTCAGAACCCAAAAAAAGCTTTTCATGGATTCTTGGTTTTTGGGGGAAATTTAAAAATTTTAAAAAAAAACTTTTTATTTACTGGGGAAAAGGTTGCAGAGAGTTTTTAGAAAGTATCAGTCCCAAAATATTAACCTTTTTTTTATACCCCAAAAAAGCATTTTTGGTTTGGGAGTTAGGCAGTGAGCATAACCTACGCAAAACTGTTAATGTTTGGATTTGTTCGCCCCCCGTAGATGTCATTACAAAAAAATGTTATAAAAATAAATGAAAAAATTTTTGGGCCTTACCCAAAACCTTTCTCATCAGTCTCCCTAGGTAGCACAGGCAGTTACCAACCGAAGGGGGTAGTTCTATACTGCATCAGTCCTTTGGTGTAGGAAATGCAGTGTAATGCTTAGAAGAAGGGTCTAAATTATTGATGTTTGCCCGCGCAATAAACAGTCATTGAAAAAAAGGAAGCGTAATAAAAATTTTTGAAAATCGCTATTATTTAGGGGGCCCCAAAGGGGAAAAAAAAAAATCCCCCCGGGTTTTGCTTTTAAAGGGCCTTTTGAAGTCAAAAGGAAGTCTATATGAATTAAACCCCCTTTTTAACCGACTACTGGTGAGCAATATGAGGGTTTCTGAAGGTTCCCAAAGATTTTGTTTTAATAATTTGGGCTACTTTCGGTCAAATGGCCCTTTCCCCCAAAGGTGACCTGGAACTGGGCGATAATTTTCGTTTGATAGGATTTTTTCCCTCATAAGGTTTAATCCCCCGGGGGCTACTGTGGAGGGAACACCTGGATATCAGTAAAGAGTCTGAAAGTTTCTAACACATTGAATGTTTGTTATTATGGTCAACCAAAAAATTTATTTAAAATTAATTTTTGGTTGCGCCCCAGTGGTCAAGAGTCCCCCAAGTCATGTGTTCTTCATCAAAAGTCTAAGTTGAGGGGTCAATTCGCACCCCTTTACATTTCCCTTTAGTTGTTTTTTCAAGTTTTTTTGGGCCCCCCCAAAATCCTTAATTTAAGGGGGGGGAGTTTTTAAACCCAATTTCTTCAAAATTTTATTTCTTAAGGATGGTTTATTGATAAAGCTTTTGGTTTCCCCTTACTTTTAAGAGGTAGTCAACTTTCCACAAATTTTTTTTAAAACTTTATTTGGGGCCTTTTTTCCTTTCTATAAAAATTTATTTGATTGATAGGGAAAAAAACCCCGAACTTCATCCCCCACTTTTTTAAAAATTTCCCCCCTGCTTTTTTGGGAAAAAAAATAGGTTTTGTACTGGTCCCTTTACAAGCCCTTTAAATTTTTCGAAAATATGTCAGAGGTTCCCCAAGTTTTGATCTAAGGGAAGGAGAAAAAAGGGAAGAAGATCAACCCCAGCCCTTTACCTCCTATTGTCAAAATTTTTGAAGGATGGACAAAAGGACATCTTGGGGCCCGGTTTCCCTAGAGAATTCAAAAGGTTTAAAACCCCCAAAAGAGTCATGGGAACGTCCTCATGGGGAAACAAAAAAAAGGGGGAGGTAACGATTTCCCCTCCCTTTGGTTTTAAGGGGGAAAAGTTTCCCCTTAAAAAAGGACTTTAGAAAACGAAAAGTGGTGCTCAAACCTCCCCTTCAGCTGGGATGATAGGGTGTTTGGGGAAGGAGGCTTCATCCCCGAAGGGTTTGGTTTTGATGTTGCATTTAAATCAGATGTGAAAATTTTTGTCCCACGGTCAGACAAAAATTTTTTAGGGGATTTCCCACTTCGAGAAGGTGGAAAAAAGGGCCCTTTAGCCACTTTGTAAGTAGTTTTGGTTTTTTTTAAGGGCGGCTTCAGGAAAAATCCAAGCATAATCAAATAAAGTTAATATATTCTATGTCCCACAGATGAAGTGGGGGAAAGGACCAAAGATGTTTAATAGTTTATTTTCAAAAGGTTCCCTAAAAAATAGGCATTTTGACCTTTGGTACTCGTTGATTTCTCGGGAGGGTGACAGTTGGCAACTTTTTCCATCTTAAAAAGGAAATGACATTGAGGGCATTTTTTGGCCAAAAAAAAAGTTTTCCCTTTAAAATTTTTTTTAAGGTTTTTCGGGTGCGAGGGAAAGTCCCGGGCCCCTGGCAGGTCATGGCCCTTTTTAAAAATAGTCTTCTGCATTGACTTGGAACAACTAGGGTGGAATTTGTTATCTCATCTGAAAATTTTAAAATTTTAATACTGACTTGGAAAAAATATACCTTTTTTTAATTTAAAAAATTTATGAAAAATTTTTCCCTTTGGGTAACTTTATTTTGTTTAGCGGCCCTTATGGCAATTTTGAAGAGAAGGGGGAATTACATTGTAAATTGAAAAGGTTCCTTTTGGGTATATTTAAAGGCTTAAAATCAGGGAAAATCAAAGGTGGACAGTTGGGGAAAACCTTTGGGGTTTAGTCTGAGCCCTAGTCAAGACATTTATGGTTTTCGGAAAGGTTTTATATTCATTTCTTTTAACAAGTGAAAAGGATATTTCCCATACCTCACTATGGAGAGTAGCTCACTAGGGTTTTTTTAAAAATTCCCCACATTGAATCTTTTTTTTTTTGCGAGTTTTTGTCTCATCTGAACTTTTTGAAAGGGGTTTTCTGACTTTACGGAAGAGGAAACTGGGAAAAACCTTTTTTCCATCTTTTGTGATGAAAGGTCAACCTCAGAAAGGAAAAAAGGGCACCTCTTTTCATTAAACCCATTGTATGAGCCCAAAAAGGATGGGGGGTAGGACTGTTCGACCACCCGTGAAACCCTTTTGGGCCTAATGTAAAAGGATGGTAGGAAAAAATTTCTGGGAGGCCCAAATTGTCTGGAAAAATTTTAGCAGGGAAGAGTTTTTTTTAAGATTAGGGAAAGTTATCGAAATGGGCCCATAAAGTGCATCAGTGTCTTGTAAAAAGGTTGATACATTTAAATCCATTAACTGGGTTCCGAAAAGAAGGGTGCTTGGTATTACCCGCCTTTTTTTAAAAACTTTCCCAAATTTTTTGGGCCCTTAGAAGGACAATTTTTGGGCGTTTATGTCCCCTTTAAAAAAACCCACAAAAAGACAAAAAAGGAAAAAAAAGCACTTTTTTTCCACTAGAGGCTTTGATTTTTAAGGGCTGGAACCCCTTTCCCTTAGGGTTCGGTCCCCTTTTGGCTTTATAAAGGGAAATTTTGAAAATCAGCTTAAAAGGTCAGTTGCCTCAGCAACTTCCTCAGGGGGGTTTTTAAACAGGTTTGTTTTTTGGGTGGGAAAGTTGGGTTTGGTGAGGGAAAAGGGTGTCAGGGAAATGGTTTAGCAACCCTGAAAATCTCTAAAAGATTATAACTGTGATCCCTTTCCCGAATCTTTTCCCCAAAAATCGAACAACGAAAAAAGTGTTACTTGTAACTGCTGGAAAAATTTTTTTTGGCTGTAAGGTGGAAAAACCCGAAATCTTTCCCGTAGGGAAATTTTGGGGTTTTTTTTAATGCTTTAAGGGGTTTCCTTTTCAGTAAAGGGTTTTTATTACGTTTGATATCCTGCGCAAATTGCATAGATTTTTCAAAAACTGTACCCGGGAAAAAAACATTCCCAAAACCCGGGGAGCCCGGTGTCAGCAGGCCCCTTCACAGAGGGTTAGCGGTTTTTTTCAAAACCCGTAATGTATGAAATAAAGTCTTCACCCTCTGTGAAAAGGGGGGGAAATTAGGTGTTGGGAAAATTTTGCACAGCTTTCACGTTGTTAAAAAACTCCCTTTCCCCTAATTGGGTGTTGTGAGAAAGTTAAATTTTTTTTCCCCTAATTCAAGGCGAGCTTTTTTCGAGCTCGCGATCCTTTTCTCTCTCTTAATCATGTTCTCTTGCTTTTCCTCCCCGTTCTCTAGGTCTTTCCCCACGTTTAAGTCTATAAAGCTCTTTTTTGTCTTCTCGCACTCTTTCTGTTTTTTTGGCTTTCTCTTTCCCAAATTTTCTCTCTCTCCCTTTTTTCCTGTCTTTTTAAGGTTCTCTTTCTCCTTTCTTTTTTCTTTTCCCGGTCTTAGCACTAATTTAAAAAATTCTAAAAATTTTTTCCCGTTTTTAAAAAACTTTCTTCCAGATTTTATCCAAAACTGGTTTTTCATCCATAAAGCAAAGGAAAAACTTAATTAAAAATACCGGGGAAAAATGAAAACGGGTTTCAAAGAAAAAGGAGGGTTCAATTCCCGCCCCTCAAACTGTAAATAAAAACCCGAGGGGGGTCGATCTCTGCTTAAAATTAAAAAAAAATGTATTAATGAAAACGAAGGGTTCTATGCTGGGTTCCCGGGAAAAAAGTAAGTAGGGAAAGGGGTCCCTTGACCATCCCAATTTTTCACCCAAAAAAATCAAGAGGTTCCCACGGGCAGTTCCCTTGAATAATAAAGAGCTCAATGGGAAAAAAAAATTTTTCACTGGAAAAACTCGGGTCCCTTTGAGGGTTAAACATCCAAAGTGTTTCAAACTCGAACAAAAAAAGGGGGCAGAATTAAAAATTTATATCCTGCCTGATTTAAATTCAATAAAATTTAGCCCTTTTAAAAATCACCAAATCTTTTTTAAAAAACCCGTACTGTTTGTCCTACCCTAGAGAATGATTTTTCATGGTGGTGGTAACCGTTGTGGTTGCGGGGTTGAAAGTTCCAAAGGTAGATTCGAGATGGGTTGAATCTTGATTCAGTCGAGTTGTCCCGGCAAGGTGCCACTTGTGAAGGTTTTCTCAGCTTTTGTAACAACTTCAGGGCAGTTTTTACCAAAGCTGGCCCCTCAGGAAAAAATTTAAAGAATAGAAAAAAAAAATAATAACAGACAATGATAAACAAATTTTTTATTTTGGGAAAAATTTAAAAAACTTAAAAATGAAAAATTGATCTACCTTTAAAAAATTTAAAAAAAAGAAAACTATAAAGATATCTGAAATTTAAATCTAATACATATAAAAAAATTTGGGGGGTCTGGTGTTTTGGGGAATGGTTTTTGTTGAAATCGTAGCCCGCTGATGATGGGGGGGGTCGTAGGTGTTGGTTACAACCCACTGGCTAGTTCTTCACAGTATAGCCTTGAATAATCCGTCCAGATGACAGGAAAGCAGGTTTTTTTCCGCTGCAATGATGAGGAGTTATATCCTGCTACTTGCATACACAAACAGGTAAGTGGATCAGAATTTGTGACATCTCAGAACGTTAGTCCGTCTCCTTCATTTACTCGTTGATTGGCGGTGGCCCTCTCTGTCATCCAAGCTGGAAAGATAGACAGGTTACCCACTGCTTAAGAAATCACTCTCCATGATAAGCACAATACCCAAAAGACGTGGTGATTATTACAACAGTCAATTAGAGAGACTGAAAGGACTAAGTTTATTATTGGTCAAAAGTAAAGCTTTCCACCAATAAATCCACTAGAATACAAAGCAGGCATTGCTTACTTAGTGTTGGGAGCTGTGAGTCGAGTGATTTACTGTTTGACCAGAGCCCACACGTCACCTTTCGGGGCGGGGGGGGGAAGAAGGAGGGGAAGGGATAGTGGGAACTAGACTTACCCTACCTTAACAAGCAGCCGGCAGTCAAACTATTGCTTTCGGGGTGGGGGAAAAAGGCAGGAATAGCGGGAGCTAAACTTACATTACCTTAACAAGTAGCCGGCAATGAAAAATATTGTTTTCCATATACTCCCTCGCTCTCCCATTATTGAACTTTTCCCCCACACTGTCCCTCCAACCTATAAATATCCCATCCCCTCCAAGCTACAATTTTTTTTATATTTTATTTATAACCAATACAGTATACATAAAAATAAAAAAAAAGGAAACAGTATGGATCTCAATCCTGAAGGTTCGGCATTTAATAAAAACCCAACACAAAAAAAAACTAACAAATGGAATTGCACCTATATTCTTGCAAGATATAGCTGGTATAACATACAACAATACTTACGGCAAGAACATAGCTACAAATAACACAGTAACAGGGGCATGAACTGACATATATAAAACATTCAATGACTCAAAACTTAACTTACATATAAATTTTACATATAACTTGACATATGACAAAGACTCATTTTCAATTGAAAAGAATATATACAAGAAAAGTAACAAAATTTCTTCCAGCCTTCTCATTAATCAATAAACCAAAACCTAACATTTATAAACCTACTATAACATCTACATACTTATCCCTAACATTACAGCTTTACATATACCAAAATACAAATAAACATACAAAGAAAACAGCTTAGATCTCAAAACCGATCATTTCAGTTACAATAAACCCGATACAAAAATCTCAGACACAAAAGGAATGCGTCTATAAACTGGCTAGTATATCTGTATACCATACAGCCAAAAAATTTTGTCAAGAACATAGCCCTGAAAACCAATATCAGGGTGCTGACAGTCTATAAGTACATCTTAAATACAAAAACTAGAACATAACAACTAAAAAAAAAAACACTTCATATGGCAAAGAACAATTCCGTTGTATAATGCTATCCAAAGTACACTGAAATGACAATTTAAAAAAAAGGTATCGAAAAGGGACTTACAACAAAGATGTGTTGAATACCTATAAACCTACACGTCACATACACCACAGTATTATCCTTTGTATAACACCTTGGAGGACAAAAAGAAAATCAGTCATACTTAGATCATGCCTTGTGTACCTCAAACCCTTCAAACTCACAAATACTGTGAGATGTTTACACTCTCAACACATACACACAATGTAGGCTACAACACTACTTAATATTTTATTCAAATATCCTTCTTAAAAACAATGTGAATAACATATCTTAACCAAACTACCCAGACCAAACTCAATTCACAAAAGAAGCTTATTTATTATATTTACCAAAAATAACATACACGCTAACATCTATACACATTTCCATACTCAAGAAAAAACTAGCACGCTGCAACCCCTTACTTTACTCTTAAAATCTTTAAATCCTTCAACCTAAATCTACGATAACCTTCAGTAAATGCTGTCTCCCATTTCCCCCTAAAGATCCTATTGCGGCACTTTGTTTATACATCGTGGCCCTACACTCTTTATCCTTTCTCGGCCTCCCACCTCCTCATTGCCCAAGATTTATAAATAAATATCTGTAACCACATATGCTAAACCGCATTTCACCAACTGTGGACTCCACCCACTATTTCTATACATAACACCACCGCAACTCTGTAACCCTTCCCACCACTAACCTATCTACCCTACTTAGCCAGACCCTCCACATCTTCTAAAACAAGTACAAAGTAACAGCGTGAAATATAGTTTCCGGACATCCACTCGCTTTGCACTCCCTCACCCTCCCTTAATCTCCTATTAAATAACCACAACCCCAGACGGCAATCCAATGTAAAACCTAAACATAACCTCCCTGACACTTGGTTTTCCGTAGTTGTTGGAGACATTCCATACAGAAGAACCCCATGCATACATTGGGTATGCACCCCCTCAACTGCCGCCTCCAACTGCCACCACCCCCCACTCTCTCAAGAACCTTCAATAAAGGGGGTAACCTTAGTATACATTCCTCTTTCCTGGCCAGATTTTTATCTATGGTCGGGATGGAGATAAGTTAATACTTCTCATAAGATTGCTTTCCCTATTAATTGCTTACAATCTTTCTATACTCTCCCACACCTTCCCACCTAACCCACAATCTATGTTTTAATAACCAAACTTTAGTGGACTTATAATTCTGGAATACCTTACAACGTGAATCCCTGCACACCTCTAAGGACGTCTCCAAATGTCTTCTTCATTAACACTAACAATTTTTGTTATGGGTCCAGAACCATTTACTAGTGTGGTTGTCTCCACCCCTCGACTGGTTCAATGTTGCTGTGTTGTTCAATGTTGCAGCAACACAGCAGCACAAACCCTCCTCTGTCTACCACATCTGAAACAAAACATTTCACATCATTAACCATGTAACAGTACACACATTTATAGTGTAAACAATTATACCATGACTGGATGATATAAACATTTATGTTTAACAGAGTAAGTAAGCTATCTTTTTCTTTAATATTTCTTTCAATAAACCTGCATGGAAAATAAAACTTACAATTGTTTACGTGAAGTCTATATCAAGGATCACAAGGCCCAAGATCCTTGGATCAAGAGACCTTCACTAAGTCTATTTTTCCTTTATGGAAAAAATAGCCCAGAACTCGGATACACCAGTAAGGGTTATGTAACGTGAAGGTTATTGTTTGATCAAAGGAAGGGGAGTAGCTCCAGTTCCTCACATCAAAACTCCTCAACTAAAAGTCAATCACCCTCCCCCCTCTAAGGGACATTAGGACCCCAATGAATATTTAAATTATGACTATTAAAAAATTAATAAATTAGTGACCAAACTGGTGATGGGGACCAGGGAGCTGTCAGACTCAGCTCAGTTGTTTGGACTGGACAAACATGTCACACACACATACTTATGTTTATTTTTTTTTTATTATTTTATTAAAAACTTTACAGCTCCTAATATTAAATTAAAAGATACTTATTTTTTTTAAAATGGGCTACACCAGTAGGATCCTCAATCCTAACAAAATTACACTAAACAATCAACAAACTACACTAACAATCCTACACAACATACACTAACAATCTACACAACATACACTAACAATCCTACAACAAACATACACACATAACAATCCTACACAACATAACACTAACAATCCTTACACAACATACACTAACAATCATACACAACATACACTAACCAATCCTACACAACATACATAAAAATCCTACACAACATTCACTAACAATCCTACACAAACATACACTAAACAATCCTACACAACATTACACTAACAATTCTACCACAACATACACTAACAATCCTACCAACATACACTAACAATCCTACACAACATACACTAAACAATCTACACCAACATACACTAACAAGCTACACACAACATACACTAACAAGTTTTAACAACACATTGTCATTGACATAGAAAAAGGTGGTTACCCATATACACTCTCAATTTTTCCATATAACATACTTACTATAATATAAACAATATAAATATCTAACTATATAAACTATATAAAATATAAACTATATATACCTTTCAGATTAGTATAGTTAACATTCTCTATGAATGAATATGACAAGGTTCACATGCTTCCACTAGTAGGTAATCAGAGGAATGACCTACTTCACAATCTTCAGTTAAAACATGTACATGCCCTTCCCAAAATTAACCCTATACAATAAGAATTACCTAAAAACATACATACGTGATTCACTACAATCCCTCTTTAAGCAATGAAAAAAATATGAAAATCCTAAGCCTCCACTTATGCTAATAATTATTAATATATTACTAAATATTAATACAAGCTCTTCCACCGCCTGAACACATCTTTATAAAGTAAGAAGACTAATCCATACTCTACCATGACAAAATTTTAACGAGGCTTTACACAATTTATGGAAGTCCATTAGCGTTCCAATCTCTCATCAACTGGATGAAGCACTTTATATAATGCTAAAATAAGAGACAGTACACTCACTAAAACCCACACACAACTAAACACTGACAACATAATTTCAAATTTACCTCTCATTGCGATTACGAATCGCTAATGAAGTATGCCCAATAAAGGCTTATAAACGCACACTCTACATAAGACCAAAAGCTCTTCACGTTTAAACCTATATATCTTGACACAATTCACACTTAATAAATAAGAAGGTCATGAACGACCCTGACACTATCAACACACAGAATTCTCCATTTCGTTACTACATAATTAATTACTTGATATCACACTTTGCTTTCTGTGCACTTGCATGCTACTATACACTTTATGACCACACATCTACACCACTATACCCACATACACCTCACTTCTCCCCTCCCCAGGCGGCGACCCCGCTGTGTCCCCCTGATTTCCCTCCTTTTCGTATGTAATCCCCAAACCCCCCCCCCTTACTCACTTCAGCCAAGTCGTAGATTATGAGAACCCTTACGTTAACATTCTATACCCTTCGGAAAAATCCTCCCTCCCACCTCCTCACCATTCAGTTCTCTATTACGACACATCCTTCGATAAACCGTTACAGCTAGTACCCAGCCTCTGCACCTCCAATCCCCCCTCCCCTCATCACCCACGATATATAATATATGACTCCATTATTATATAATCCAAAGCTCTTATAACACTCTCATCGAACCCTCCACATCTAGGCTTAGTGCACGCAAGAACCGACACCCCTCTGCCCCTCACCCCCTGTACAACCCTACTTCACCATTACATTAACACCCTCAGTCCCCACGGCATGGAACGCCGTCTCATCCTCCCCCACAGAGTCCACACCTTCGCCCTCAAATTACCCTCTGGTTCTTAGTTACCTCCCCGGACGCTTGTATGCATGCAGAAAACGATACGTTACCTCCCTTACCCTAGGGCTTTAACTTCAATCTTGCTAAACCCTATACAAAATACCTCTTCCATGCGTACCTGTCGGGAACAATCTCTCAACTGGTACAACAATCCTTTCTGCAAGCAGCCTACACATAAACCCTATCGAATTTTCCTGGGTTCTTACCAACATATCAAAGCCTCAATAACAGTTTACATTCCCTCTCAACTACACAACACCACACAACTTACCTCAATACTATCATGCTTTTCTCCCAGCTGCCACCTCACTCTCACCTTCGCGCAAAACCTCCCATTAAGAAACTCACTTTAATCCTCTTCACAGATCCATCAACCCAACCCACCCTGGCGCACAGGTAACATTACAACCTTCTCTCCTCAAGCCAATCGCCACACTTGAACCCCACCTAAAAGTTAAACACTCGTCTCAGAAATTCCCACATCGAGCAGTCCCTGTTAATGGTGAAACGGTTACTATGTGCCAAAACCTTACTATACAATAAACCATTTATAACAATCATCGTGCCGTGAGTCAGATGATGTGGGGGTCGCAATGCACCCAAAGCCCCCATCCCCTGAATCCTTTCCATAATCTATTCGAGTTCTTCTCTCGAAGCTAGCGTCCAGGTGATACCACAAATTTTTTAAGACACCCACTTGTTTCCTCACAAACGTTACATCTACCACCCCCTCCACCCATATCACCCAATAACATGTTTCATTTGACTTCTCTTATTTACCTGCCATCCTGGTTGGCATTTCCGAAACTGTTGCACAAACATCATCCAAAACACCCAACGCCATCCCTATCGATCCAGGAATGTTGTGTATCGTCTAATCATCCTATTATTCCGGCCTCACTTTCCGACCCCCCCAATAACCTCCACTCTGTCAATAAACAACGTTTAACCATTCTATCGAAGTGGTCCTGAATGCACGCAAACAACATTTGTGACTGGGTCACCTCTGCCTAAGTACTCTACCATTACAATTCCTCCAACCAAGCATCCATTACTCTGTACCCTATCTTAGCTCCATTGTACAAACGTGGTTACCCAATTAACTATTTCTTCCCATAACCCTGCCATCATAAGTATAGCTACCAATGCTCCCCTTTTACTCCCTGTAATAGGCCCCCTGCCAGTATAAGGCCAAACAAACGCCGCCCTCCCCTTTCCCCCTTTTGACTCCACTAAAATCTTCTCAGTATTTCCATGTCCCTCAATAATCGACCTTCCAGGCAAAAACCATACGTGCATTTTCGAAAAACCACTTCCCTACCACACATTTAAAACCGATTACCCAAGACTTTAGCGAACAACTTTAATCTGCAATAACAGAGGATAATGGCATCGGTACTCCTCGAGGGTGTGCTGCCCCTTACTCTTCTGGACCTCCAACACTACAACTGCTGTGCTTGCTTGTCCCCATACACCTTCCCTTCATCTGATTAAATTAAACCTACCATGAAACCACTTATCACCTCCCAAGGTTGAGGAATAAATTCAGCCTGGAGACATCTATTCCGGGTGCTTTGCCCTTTCCTCATTCCCCATAAAACCAAACTCTATTTCCTCATCCGTTATATTACCCCCTAAGCCTTTTCTATCCTATTTCCCTAAATTACATGTACACATACTCACACACCTTCTCTAAATCACATTCCCACCTTCCCACTTGTCCAATACCCTTCATTACCATTTTATCCCCCATACATATGCACACTTTCCTTCGTAGTTAGATTCCTGACCCATTCTATAACCCCGCCCATCTCATGTACCTCTAACCTCGGAATAGCATGTAACCTGCTGTCTTTGTTTTTGGACGTCGCAACACACACTCGCTGATAATTTGTCTCCCCGAAAGGCACCACATCTACCCCTGCCTGCCACCTTACTGCTTGATGTAACCTCTCATAATGTATCTCCCTCAGTCTCCCCTTGACCTCGACAATTTCATCCATAGGATAGTTGCCCCCCACAGCCACCTTACCCATAACAGCCACCTTAACCTGTACGCTAAAATAATTTGAAAGGCCATATTTAAAATCATTTATGCATTTGCACCCCCACCATAATATTTTCCTAAATCCTTTCCTTGGCTACACAATCCCACCATTGTTCAATCATCTTCCACTTCCCTGTGCGTCCTTGCAAGCTCCTTCCTTATGACCAGAAAATTCCTCTCTTACCCCTCCTCATCAATCAAACTGCACTTACTTTAATTTCCAGTAAGCTCGTATATAACCGACAAGTGCCTCCCAACCATCATCCACCAAACACTGCCTCTATGAATCCGTCACATGCTACTTTCACAGTTTGAAGATTCTCACTACAACCCCATGATAAAGAGATACACTCTATTACCTCGACTGCATACCATCTCACTAACAAAATGTTTGCTTGTCTCCCACGCCCCCCCTCGAATGCATTGATTAACCTTTATCCCTCAGTAAATCTCGTAGGGCCACTGGACACAGAACCTGCCCCTTTCGGTTACACATCAGCCCTTCCTAATGATTGCAGTTCCAAGCACCTCAAATTTTGCCACCTCTGGTAATGCACGGAAAAAAAACACAAGGGTCCTCACACACAAACTCCTGCATTTCACTTGTTACGTTATTCTTCTGCAGGCGATGTACGCTATAAAGGCACCACGATTTTCCCATCCACATACCATATATGCGCAACACCCTTCCCCCTCCCCCCTCACTTCTCTGCAAAACAAAAAAGGCTCGCCTCCCTATTAATATAACAACCCTCCTTTCAAACGGGCAGATGGCGGAGTTAACCACCTGAAACCCTCCATCTCCAAACCATTCCCTCCTTAAAAATTATGACTCCTGAAGGAACACAACATCCACTCTAAATTTATTCAGAAACAGATTCAAAACCTTTCTAGCTTTCACTATTACACAAACCATTATCGTTTACTGTCATACACCGGAGGCTATTAAAGTTTCCACCCCCTTGCCTCCTACTCTTCACTCTTCCGATGGCGCACACAAGAAAACGTGTGGGACCACTTGTCACATGCCACACCTCCCCTCTGCCCTCCCTCTTTTTCAGGTAGCTCTGTCATGGCTCCATACCTTCACCTTCTGCCATATTTGCTTCCCATGTCTGCTGCGCTGGGTTAGACATCAGCTGAATACGACGCAGCAGCTCTCTCTTCTCTTTTTTGTGAAAGGCGCATCCTTCATGGCTGGGCTGGGAATGCTCACATGTGTACCTCAACCTCTCGTACACAGTGCAATGATCTCGGTGGAAACCTCAGTCACGCTGTCACTCCGTCGTCCGAATAGTTTCTGTTGTTGAGCACCACTGCCTTCAACTCGTCTTTACCACCTTTCCAGGAGCAGCCAGCCACCTACTAGGTGGTGTGTGACAAGGACTTCACGCCCGTCGGCCTTAATTCCTCCTCAATTCCCAACTAGTCCTTCACTGTACTTTTTGCTTTCCAATAAATACCCCTATACTGGAAGTGTCTCTGGGCCAGGTAACTGGGTCAAAAGCCTCACCCTCTCCCCCAGATTATGCGCCTCATCCACTATCTCTCCTAGACGACCACGCCTCTTCTCTTTCGTTGATCATCACCTGCTTCCCCCGGTTGTAGAAGAAGCCGGATGTCTCCGCCCCTGGGCCCAGAAGCTCGTTAGCCTTTCACACACTCCTCCGCTATGTGATCATATTAACCCACATAGTGGCTATGTACGTTTTTGCCAGCGTATGACACATGACCTGTGTCATGTATTCCTTTAGTTACACGTAAAGCGATATGGGGTGTCGAATGTCATTTTTAGGTTAAAAGTGGCCCTCGGCAGACCTGTGTGTAGGCAACCGTCACCCACTTACCATGCTGGGCCAAATGAACAGTTCCGTGATTCCTCAAAAAACTTTTCTGATATGTCTCATCGCTCAAAGGGGGACTTACGCAGTTTAATCCATGTATAATGTCTGGATACATCGGATCATCCTCACACGCACAGCTGGTGTCTGCTTCATGACTTACGTCATGAAAACGGTTTTGACAACGACTCCATAAACCGTCTGCTGAGAAGCAGTTTCACAAAAATCTACGTGTTCCGTTCAATTCTACTCAGTAAAACTCACCATCCTGGGTGCCATACATGTCTCTGAGGTTTTAGGTAGTAATACCTGTCGTTATTGCACCCACTGAGAAGTTCAACGCGACAGTGTTGATCCTGCATCTTTAAATGAACGCCATGTTGACTAATGGTAGTTTCCCTGGGCTGACGACAGAGCACGACAAGCACCCCCCCCCCCCCCCCCCCCCCCCCCCCCCCCGCCACCTCACACTACTACAGGTCAGGGAAATGAATGTGCGTTTTGCCGCAGGAGGTCTACATGGCCTAGAGCGATTGCAAGACAATGTTTACCTGAGCTGGAGAATTCAGTAGAAGAACGAGGATGCCTCCGTTTTCCCCATTATGGATTCATCAACTACTGGGGTTCACAAAGGTTTCATTTACAGGATAACAGGAATTACTAGTAAATGAGAACTGCCTTCTCTTAATTGTTATTATTATTATTTTAATCAAATAGAGTGCTAATGCCTTCTTCTTAAGATAAAATTGAATCACTAGTTGTGAGGAATATCGGACAATTATAATAGACGCACTAACATAATAACTTCCTCGCTCAAAGTCCCACATACAGGAGGGGCCTCGCTATATAGCATTTTGCTAATGCAGTGCCTTTACTTAGTCACTTTTGGTTTTTGTCAGCTAAATGCTTACATACAAATTTGACGCTTTGCTACTAATGACTCTTCCAACCCTATTCTCCTTCAACCATCTGATACCCTTTCCAAACTAGATGTTTTAAAGACTCCGGATCCGGCATTTTTTTTTATTCTTTACAGCGCTGATGACCCTTGTCAGTTTGCGCTTATCTGATTATAATAATTTGGTTAATGCAGCAGTTTCAATTATCCCATAATAATAATAACATGTATTCAACTTCATACAATAAATATATTCACACTCACTAAGGTAAGTATTGCGGTACAATAGTCCCCCGTATCCAGAGGAAATAAGTTCCAATACCTACCTTGGATACCTGAAAGCCGGGATAGTAGCAACCCTATACGTATATTATAATTTTCTGATTTCTAATACATACCTTTGTCATAGGTCTAATTTATAAATTACACACAATATAATCAAGGATTACACATTCTTACTGCCGGGAAGCACTTTGCAACTTCTCTTAACTAGCTTTGAAGTACTGACAGTATCACTACTTTTGTGATTTGGGACCATTAATAAGCAAAATTAAGGGATATTTTCAGGACAGGGTAAACACGTGGATAACTGAAAACAGTGGAAATCTGAATCTGCAGCTATGGAGGTTTATTGTACTGTACCCTCAAGGGATGTTACTTTGATGTGGTGAGGGGCTCTTGATCTAGGGAATTGGACCTGTGCAGGGATCTTGATCTAGGGAATTGGACCTGTGCAGGGCTCTTGATTAGGGAATTGGATCTGTGCTCTAATTCCACTGAAATGCCTTCCATCCTCCACTGTCCACAGGAGCTGTGTAATTCATACAGTTTTAGTGCTTCCCTATGATTATAATAAAACATAACCTTGCTTTATAAGTGGGGCTACTCCTTTGCAGCAGTAGTCCAGAACCTAACATTGCTGTATAAGAAGGGTCCAGTCCTGTATAATAAAAACAGGACTTGGGCTTTTTTATGAAAAATAACCTTCGATAGCAGTCAAATTGCATTTTTACACGAACCTTCACTCCACAGCCACTCAGTGCTCGTACAGTTTTAGCGCAATTACAATGTTTTTGTGTACAAGGACACTTCTGAAGCCTCTTCGTATGGTTCCATCATTCAGTAAATCCTACAACACACATTCGATTTCTGCACCAGTTTGCCTGTTTTGAGCAATCAACATGGCGGATAGACATGGCAAGAGTGTGAATACTGTCTGTGTGGAATTAGTACGTGGGGCCCTAAGCAGTTCTACCATGCTGGTGCTACTCCCTACGATTATTCGTGATGTGTATGGGATACCCAGTGAAGAGCATTTATGGTGTGGCTGTTAACGGAGTTAAGAGGATTTTTCATCAAATTTATACATGCTGGATTTTACTCAAGTTATAGTTGACAAGTACCTCGAGATAGAGGGATGGCCGTTGAATGCAGCAGTGGGGAGGTATGTCTACATGATGTTGTCAGATATGTGGAATACGTTAAAGTAAGGAATTGTGCCCTTTGAAGCTACAGAGTATGATGTGGTGCGGTCTTCGTCGTTATGGCAAGATTCATGCTGCGGAATTGGGAGTGTGGTTGGATGGGGCTTATGTGGGTGCACGAGAGATCCTTTCAATCTGAAGATGACGTTACGGCAATCCATTCCTTCATATGTTTTACTGGAAGAGTTACCGAAAGCAGGTATATGTATACTATGCAGGACAGAGGCGAACTTGTTGGTGTGCGGATCATTTGACCATATGGCAGCCAAATGCCACAGGAAACCCAGGACGGAGGGAACAGATGCCTAACACCGGTGGATTTCAGCTGATGGATCCTGTGGTACAGGAGACAGAATGAGGCCGAAAGGCTCATGATCGCTACTGTTGGAGTGAGGAAGTGGATAAAGCAGAGGCGGAGACGGTCTCATGTGCTTCGGTTCCTGGGGGGACGGGGGCCTGAGCAGACGACAGACGACGAACGATGACGGTGAGCCTGTAATGCAAAACAGGATGGAATGTTGGATGAGTTTTTGAATACTTCATGAGGAGGTGGAGGGGGGAGTATGGATGATGAGAGCATGGACGTTCATTTGGAGGAGGCTACAGTTATAGGGACGTGGAAAAGACCGTGTGCAATGAGGGGCAGATAGCACACGGTAGTTGGCTGAGGCTGCACAGAGCGTGATTGGAAGAGGAGGTTACAGGTGGGGTGGGGGAGGTTCACGAATGGTGAACTGCTGGGAAGTCGGATTATGGATGGACGTGTTAACGCCAGGGCAGAGACCTGGGGAAGATGGCTTGGGAAGCCCACGTTGGATCTCCCGGAGAGTCGGGTGTAGCGGTGGCTGAAAGTACTGAAAGGTTCACAAAGTAAGGGAGGGGGTTGGGGGGATCTGGACAGGCAAGGTGACAAACGGGGCTCTAGTCAGCCCAGCCAGGTCACACGGGTGCATTCCAAGGGGCGGGGGGGCAAAACTGCCTCTACTAATTCATAATTCATGGTTGTAACGATCATTGTTAATGGCCTGAGAGCCGAGGTTAAAAGAGTATGGGTAGAGATTGGTTTATAAAGAGATTTATTGTAGAATATATGTTTCATTCACGGAGGGCTAAATTTTTAGGTTTTGGTTGTGAGTTGTCTTTGAAAGAACTATAAAGTTGTATGTGAGTGCTCTTTGGTTTAAAAGGTGGGGTGTTTGCTGTGGCTGTAAGGAAACCTGTCCATTGCGTATTTTGGGGTGGGAGTGGGAGGAGGGGGGTGAGGGTCGTGAAGGTGGAGGGGGAGTTGGGTGTGCAACGAGGGTTTGTTTTATAGGAGTGTATTGCCGGCAGATGGCAACGAACAAGTTAGGAGAACTTTGTGAGAGAATTTTTGATATTACTATTTAGGGGGTTTACCTTTAGTCACTGTATTAGGGGGAGATTGGGATTTGTGTTATTAGGGGATGGGATGTGGGAAGAGGGCGGGAGGGGTGTTATGTTGGGCTTGTTACGTAATGTGTTTGGTGACGTGGGGTTTTGGATGTTGTGTGGGTTGGGGGTAAGTTGGCAGGTTGAGTTTACGTTTGTCAGACGGGATTATGCAGCAAGATTAGATAGGATCTATGCAAACGGGAGCTCTGTACGTGTGTTGGGGATTAGGGCGTGAGGAATTTTTGATGTGGGGTTTTCTGATCATAGGGCAGTGTTGCAGATCTTCGATTGGAGGTAATGGTTAGGATATAATCGGGGTTTATGGAAAATTAAATACAAGACTAGTGAGGAGTGAGGAGGGTGAGTATGGCTTTTGGGGAATGGTGGCCAAACTTTTTTGGATTTAGGGGAGGTAGGAGTCGTTGTGTCTTAGATTGGTGGTGGAACGAAAAGCACACTAAGCGGGTAGAGCAAGGTTTATTGAAGAGGGATGCGAAGGGAAGAGGGCAGGTGGAGGTATGGGTTGCCAAAACTATTTTGATTATCACGCTAAAATGGGGGTGTTATGAGGAAGCGGGGGGGCGGACAGTATGGAACAGGCTGCATTCAAGGACAGGTTGGCTGAGTTATAATGGGTGATTTGTGCAGTACATGTAAGGGCGGGAAATGGAGGCTGTGTGTGGATGAGAAAACCTTCGGGAAGTGTTTTGCGAGGTTTTAGGGTAAGGCAGGGGATTCGACTATTTTAAACTTGGTGGTTGTGAGGATATGGGTGGTTATCACAAGGACAGGTTCTGTATAACTACAGAAGGCATGAAGCAATTATGCTGAATTTCTGGTTCAAAAGAAGTGGGGGAACGGGGAGGAGGGCTGATGCGATTGGAGTGTCAATGGGGGGAGGGGTTTTAGGGTCATGTGGTGAGGAGGGCATGGGGATGGGAGGGAATTAGCATGGGGGAGTTGTGGGAGGGGGCTGGGTTTGGGGGTTTCAATATGAGTATGCAAGGTGCCGGGTATTGATGGAATATCAAATGATTTTATAGAATTCAATGGGAGCACTCTTTAAGTACTGTTGGTGATGGTCACGAATTGTATGCGACGGGAGGGACAGTTTGGACAGACTCAGCGAACGGGTATGTAGTCGTATTAGTAAGAAAAGGCAAGAGGGAAGAGTATTGAGTGGAGTACAGAGCTTTGCGCTAATGTGTGCCGACTACAAGATTTGCGCGGAAGTTATTGGGCTAAGGATGACAGAAGGTGTTTAGTGGGGTTATTCAGATGGGTGCTGTTGGGTATCTCGGCAGAAAGAAGCATGGAGTGAATGGGCATGGCCGCATTAGGGATTTTTTTTGGAGGGTTTGCAGCGGGGGGGGGAGGGCTTTTGGCTTTGATTGGGAAAATGCATACGACTGTTGTGATAGAAACTTTTGAGGGCTAGTTTGTTGCATCTCGGTTTTGGCATGGGGAGTTAGTTGGTGGTAGGTGGTTGGGGTTGATACAATGTATTTCCGTCTGGCAATGGTGTGCGAGTAACAAATTAATGGTAGGTTGGGAAAGGACTGTAAGGATGGAGAGGGCTTTGAGGGACTGGGGTGTCCCCTGTCTCAAATATTGTTTAGTGTATGCAGCATACACATTTTATGGGCTAGTTGAGGGGTAGGGGGATTTTAAATGGGTAGGAGGAAGGAGGGGTGTATAGAATGGTGGTGGTTGGTATGTGGATGATACCACTTGTTATGATGCAGGCAGTGGAGGTGGATTGGTACAGTGGAAAAGTGTGTTGGAGCTTTTCGGACGAGGGCATCAGGCTATGCGGGCCCGGGAAACAGAGCAAAATCAGTTTGCTGGAGTGGGTTGCCTAGTGGGGGGGGCTTGGGGTTGTAGTTTGGGTGGGAAGTAGTGGATAGGCTTAAAATTGTTGTGGAGTTATTATACATGAGATGCGAGGGAGGCAAGCAGGGGTGAATTCGGTGGTCGGTGTGGGAAGGCAGTTTAAATGGTTAAGGGACGTTTACGGGGCGGGGATCGTCACCTTACAACAGGCGGGCAATAATTGTAAATTCGTTTAGGTTATAGTATAGTGTGGGTATGGTGTTGTGTATCCCAATGCAGACTCCAGACATAGATGGAGATTCAGAGGAGGGACATTACGTTATGTATGGGTTTCGGGAGGGCATGGCCTAAGCAAGGAGGTGGTGATGTCAAATATACGCAGTTGGAGGAGTCGGTCTTTTATGCGTTGGGGCCGAGAGTAAAGGCTTTATATGATGAAACAAACTGGTTCGTTAGGGAGGGGGGGGGAAAAGAGGGCGTTAGAGTGGGGGAAAGTGATGAAAAGGATGTGCGGAGATGGTGGAGCAGAACAAGAATTAATTTATGCAAGGATATGCTGAGGTTATTGTTATTTTGATTAGGGAGCGTGGAAATACTTAGGGTAGGGCGTTTTGGTGACGATGAGTAGAAGGGGCCAGGAATCATACAGGGGGTATGGTTTATCCCTTGTATGATTGGGGTATGATATGGAATGGACTTTCTCGAAAGCTTAAGTTAATGCGAGATGTAACGGGAGTTTGTTATATAGGTTTATAATGGGGGATATTTGCATCGAAGCTGTTTTGTGTTTCAATGGGATTGGATGTGAGGGAACAGACGTGCGATCACTGTGGAGAACAGGAAAAACAGCTTTTCATGCGGTTTTATTTCTGGTGAAGAGTTGAGGGAGGTATGGTTTTTAGTGGTTAGCGAAGGTTTCGGTTGATGGGTATGGGGGTAATGTAGGGGACCCTGCGAGCCTTAACATTAGAAGTACGCGGGGTCTCCAGAGAAGTGAAAGGGCGATTAGTATGTAGTGGTGGATTTTCTGTATATTTCCTGGGGGATGAGGGACACGGGAAGGAGGGAAGAATTAGGATTTGAGCAATTGGGAGGGATATATAGTACGTTTGCAGAAGACAAGAAACAAACTTAGTTACGGGGACAGTGGAGGACACGTTTTCCGGAGACCTACTGCATACTTCGGTCAATGGCCTCATTCAGTGGCGAGTAATTTACGTAAAAGGGATGGTGCCCTCGCCCCGCTTTCCTTTATAAGCGGGTTGACCCCCAATTAGTTTTTCGGAGGGTTAGTGTGTATAATGGTAAAGGACTGGCGAAGGAATGTGAGGGTCGGGAAGGTATGTACTGAGTGGGTGCTGTTTGACATGTAAGTTTTGTGTGCAGATTTTGATTAGCCCATGATTTGGATAAAATTGGTCCTTGAGATTAAAAAAGTGTTATTGGAAGTCACTGTCCACTTGGTTAGTCTACAGTGTTGTTCAAAGATAATTTTTTCTGTATGTAATTTCACAGTTTTTTTATTGTAATTTTGTGGGACATTTCTTTTCGCTTAGACGAAGTTTATATTCGTTTTTACATAATTGTTTTTCAATCACCTTTGTAATTGTTATTAAGTTTCGTTGCTGACTTGCACGTATGGTGTAAAAATTTTGCAGTTTTGTGCTTTATACACTTTTGACAATTTTTTGGGTTTGGTAATGCTTATTTTTGTAATAGTGAAAATGTCCATTGTTCGTATCGTCTTGGGCTGTACGGACAGTGGCTGCAGCAGTAGTCCTGACTCTGTTGTTTTGCTGCGCTGTTTTTCTCAGGTGCACTCACAAGGGCGGAAGGTGACGTAGGCGAGTCAAACCGTAGGCTCGTTCAACAATCAGAATACACATCTACTGCTTACTGCGAAATCCGTGATAAATATCGGCATCAATAATGAAGTCTTTATGGTGTCTCTTTGAACGGCCAATTCGAGCTTTTGTCAAAATTCAGACATAACAGTACTTACGAAAATATGGTTGCCTCATCATTCAAGGATGTGTCAAGACCGTAATCCTGGTGTCCACTGTTCGCCTTCACTACGTCTCCCGTTTTTACAACTGGTTCAAGTACGAAACATTTCTTTGAGGGGAGCATATATGAGGAGTGTTTTTGAGGGGAATGTTTTTGCAACGCTCTATTGGCACGCGTTCATTTGGCAATTATGGGACGTGGCATGATGGTCCTCTAGTTGGTATGCTGGAGGGGTCTTTCTCCCTGAAAATGTCCCTCTAAGCACCCCTATTCCGTAGTTATTGTGGTTATGGAGGACTTTCTACGCAAGTTGTACGTTACTGTACTCAGACAAAGGCATACGTGCAGGTCTTTGGGGATGTCTATGACCTATATGGTGGGCGCAATGGCCTACAAGACGTGATAAAACGATGGAAGTAAGACGTTTTGATGTTTTCACGGAGTGCGATCTTATGCTGATGTACACTCACATACATATATTGCCTCTAAATCGTGGAGCGAGGAGGTAGAGGGTGAGGTTGAAGAATCGCCGATATGTCTAACCCTCCCTGGTGCAGTGGAGGACGTGGGCGTGGTATCGGCGACGACAGAGGAAGACCTCGTTCATACTCAGGTTGAAGTGGAGCAATCTATTCAAGAAGTTCTGAATGTTTTATTGGATGCTTCCACATCTGAGGGGTTTCACGGTGGTTTAGAGGATGTAAGTGTGAAGGAGAAGGTCGGGGCATCCGCCGGGCATATTGCTGAACATCAGGTTGTGGTCGTGGAAGTTCATAGAAACAACAGTTCTGAGGATGAGATGGATACTTGGCCGCAGTTCTCGTAAGAGAGCGGCGGTGATATCTGACTCTCAAGATGTTTTGACACCAGGACAACGGTCGGGGAACAAAGCATGGTGCGACGTGACCCGTAGAGATCGGGCAAATCTACATGTGTTCAGCATGTCAAGGAGAACGACACAGGGGGTGGGGGAAGAAGTGGAGATATACGCAAGGGAACCAAGATTGTTAAGGTATCCAAGGGTAAACCTCCAATGAAACGTTCAAGTGTCTTACTTTAAATATAAATGGGTTACGGTCTGTTGAAAAACGTAAGTATTTGGAGGTTTTGTTAAAAAATTATGTACCCGATGTCGTATTCTTACAAGAACACAATTATAAATCTTTAGGTGAATTGCTGATTCCTGAATATATTTTGTACATGGGCTGTTCTAATAGACTGAAAGGTGGTTTATTGGTAGCAGTGTTAGTTAAAGAGGCTAGCCCGTTTTCTTTGCAAACATATGAGGTGGGAGAGGAGGGGAGGGTTGTTTGGGTTGATCGGGTGTGGGGTTGGGTACGGGTGGCCTTCCTGGGGGTGTACGGACCGGCGGAAGGTGACATGCGTGTAAAAAATACGTTTTTTAGGGACGTGTTGGTGTACTATTTAAGATCACTGCCAGTCGTCACGATTATTGGGGGTGATTGGAATTGCATTGATCGTCGCAAGGATGTCGAACCGAGAGGGAGAGGTTTTTTTTTCAGGATATTTAGGGGATCTAATGTTACGGATGATGTTTTATTCAAACAAATATATATACTATTGCTTGGAAACTAATTTTTGTTCTTAAATTGACGTGGGTTAAGAGAGTTGGTCTCTTGTGAAGCAAACTCATGAATTGCATGACAGGTGTTATGTAAAAGCACCTTGTGCAACTTATATATATATAGTTTTTCATTTTATACTTTCCTTGTATTAGCCATGTGGATGATACCTGGTAACGTTCTGCTTGGGGTCTCCTGGGATACATGTTTGGAATATGACCAGATATGAGGGTAACAATTTTGTATTATGTGTACATAATCTCTCATAATGTGTGTGTGTATATGTGATAATTTTTTATTTTTAAA
>NC_069464.1:731836-788158 GCF_026875155.1 Cherax quadricarinatus
TATAAAAAAAGAATAAAAACTGACAAACATAAACACTTTATTATTTAGAAAATATAAAACACTTAAATATGAAATATTAATCTTACATTAAAGAAAATGAAAAATATAAATGATAACTGAATTCAACGCTAATATAAATGTACATAAAACGTGGTGTCTGGTGTTGGTGACACTGCTTGTTGAAATCGTAGCCGTTGCCGATGATGATGGGGGGGGGTCGCAGGTGTTGGTTACAACCCATTGGCTAGTTCTTCACAGTATAGCCTTGGGTATTATATCCCGATGACAGGAAAGCAGGTTCTTTACCGCTGCAATGATGAGGGGTTACATCCTGCAATTTCATACAGGTGCACAGGTAATTAAATCCAAAAAGGGGAAGTCTCAGGACGTTAGTCCATCTCCACCAGTTCTACTCCTTGATTGGCAGATGACCCTCTCTGTCATCCAAGCTGAAAAGATAGACAGGTTACCCACTGCTTAACAAATCACTCTCCATGATAAGTACAATACCTAAAAGACGTGGTGATTATTACAACAGTCAACTTAGAGCAAGACTGAAAAGACTAAGTTTATTATTGGTCAAAAGTGAAGCTTTCAACCAATAAATTCACTAGAATACAAGGCTGGCATGTACTTACAGTAGTGCTGGGAGCTGTGAGTCTAGTGATTTACTGTTTGACCAGAGCCCCACACGTCACCTTTCGGGGGGGGGGGAAGAGGGAGGGGAAGGGATAGTGGGAGCTAGACTGACCCTACCTTAACAAGCAGCCAGCAGTCAAACTATCACTTTCAGGGAGGGGGAAAAAAGGTGGGAAAAGCCGGAGCTTGACTTACCCTACCTTAACTAGTAGCCGGCAATGAAACTATTGTTACCATATCGCTACTCCTATCTATTGAACTTTTCCCTCACATTTTCAATATAATTATGTTCATAATATAGAATAATTATTGAACCTATATCTATATAAATTATGGTTATACAATTTTTTTAAGTTTTAAGAATGTGTTGGAGCCAAATAACATTGCAATTTTTTTTTTATTTTATTTAAAACATCATAAATTACAAGGTAGTATAAAATATTAAATACCACAATAATACAGGATCTGAACAAGATTATGAAGAATTGTATCACAAGTGCAAGAGAAAAAATTTGAAACATGCAAAATACATACACACCATGCACTGACACACATTATACAAAATGATAATATATCTGTCATATACACACAAAACTGTTGGAGAGGGACCCTCCCCCCATGAAAACTCATCTATAAATACACCCACATCATTCGCACACGTATTGATCACAGCAGTGATCAAACATAAATTTTCGTAACTTTATATATACATGCAACTGATTATGAGATTTAACTTAAGAACAAAATCTGGTAATTATCCGAAAACGGAATTGTCTGCATCACTCTTGGGCCGTGTAAACCCCCTTGCCTGACGCTCCTCAGTAACCTGACAGCAGTGGTACGAGGAGGTGTGCATTCGCTGCCTGGATGAGGTAGAGTGCGGTCGTGCTTTGCACCCCTCTACTGTTTCCCAGACGAGCTACTCAGTCAACAACATGGCGCCAGGTGAGCGCAGGAGAGTGAATACTGTGGGCATTGAACTCATTAGTGGGGCTTTAACGCCTACGTCAGTCGATGTGTTATTGCCCAAAATTATAAGAGAGACATACGGCATCAGAGACGAGGATTTATATGGAGTGGCACTGAACAGTGTATATAGAATTTTCGTGAAAGTGCTAACTGCTCAAGTATATGAGGCTTTGGTTGATCGTTACCAAGATGTCAGCATTAACGCAACACCGGCAGTGAGGGTCAAGTTGACGGATGTATCACGACATTATTCGTGGGTTAAGCTCCGCAACGTGCCTTTTGAGGCTGATGAGGTAGATATTCGAAATGTATTCGAACGTTATGGAACTGTACATCTGGCCCAACCTGGCAAATGGGTAAAAGGTGCTTACACAGGATATCCTGAGGGTTCTTTTAATCTCAAGATGACGCTAAGGCATCCTATACCCTCGTATGTATATCTTGAAGAGTTTAGAACCCAGCTAATGGTAGCGTATGCGGGGCAGAGACGTACGTTCCGACTGTGTGGTGAATATGACCATATGGCGGCAGACTGTGGCAAGCGGAGTATGGCTCCTGGGCCGGCAAGGGGCCTAGCACCTGTGCATGAGCACCCGATGCCTAAGGAAGAACGGGGGCAAGGAGGAGGGCGTGGTCGCATGTGGAGTGAAGAGGTAGTGGCTCCTCCTGTGGAATCGGAAGAAGGGGTGATCCATGAATCACCTGGCCCATCAACAGTGGCTCCTGGGCCGGCAAGGGGCGGAGCACCTGCACATGAGCACCCGATGCCTAAGGAAGAACGGGTGCAAGGAGGAGGGCGTGGTCGCATGTGGAGTGAAGAGGTGGTGGCTCCTCCTGTGGAATCGGAAGAAGTGGTGATCCATGAATCACCTGGCCCATCAACAGTACAGTTGTCAAGTGAGGAGGTGCAGGAGGTCGCAGCAGTGAAGGCTATTGAGGAGGAGTTGGAGATGGTGATACAGGCTATGTTACAGTCTACGGAGGTGGAGAGTTACAGCGAACAAGAACCTGGGATCAGGGCAGAAGGTGTATGTGGGGAAGGGGAGGATCAGGTGGCACCTGTGGTGGACAGTGCGAGTGCCATGGAAGGACATGGAGGCGGATTAAGGGTGGTAGAGGTGGAAGTCCATTGTGCTGGCTCCCAGGACTCAGATATGGAAAACTGAGGGAGCTACAAGGAAAAGGGCAGCAGCGTCAGATTCGGACAATGTTCTGACGCTGTCGCAAAGGCCGGGGAAAAAGACATGGGGTTATGGTACCCAGAGTGACTCTGCGAGAGGGCCACAACAGAAGGGGGGAGGATGGTTGGGAAGGAGGGGGGAGTCTGTGGCAAAGGCACAGTTCAGGGGAATGGTCTGAAAGGGAAGAATCTTGACATGAGGCGGGGAAGGAAACCTTAAACTGGCCTCAGGTGTGTAACAATAAATATTAATGGTCTGTGTGATGGTGTTAAACAGGAGTGCTTCAGGACGTTTTTGAATAGGTACAAGGTTGACGTAGCTTTTGTGCAGGAGCACAATTTTAAGCTTGGTCGTGAATTAGTGGTGCCTGGGTATCAGGCTTATGTGTTGCCGTCTGAGCGTTTAAAAGGAGTGGGTGTGTTGATCAGGGAGGCGAGCCCGTTTGTATTGCATAGGAAAGAAGGGAGGGAGGGGGGAGAGTATTACGTGTGGAAGGATGGTGGATGGGAGAGAGAGTGGCGTTTGTGTGTGTGTATGCCCCAGCAGAAAGTGACGTGAAAGTGAAGATTGATTTTGTGCGGGAGAAGCTCGTGTACTACCTACGCACGTTACCGTCTGTGGCGATTGTGGGGGGGATTGGAATTGTGTAATTAAGAGGACAGACGTGGAACTCAGAGGAGGTTACCTGGAGGTTATTCCTGGAGGTTATTCCGGGGATCAACGCCCCCACGGCCCGGTCCACGACCAGGCCTCCCGATGGATCAGGGCCTGATCAACTAGGCTGTTACTGCTGGCCGCACGCAGTCCGACGTACGAGCCACACCGGCTGATCTGGCACTGACTTTAGGTATCTGTCCAGCTCTCTCTTGAAGGCAGCAGGGGTTTATTGGAGCGGGATATTTTTCCTCAGTCTTGGGGGGCCTGCTTAGAGATCTTCAGTTACGTGATGCTTTCGGGGGAGGTCTGTGGGAGGTGGAACATACGTTTATAAGAAAGGGATATGCGGCTCGTTTGGACAGGTTATATTATATCTCAGAGGGTTTTGGTAGATCTTTTTAAAAACTATTGAGATGGTGTCTTCCGATCATAGGGCGGTATTAGTGGAGGTGGGATGGGATGCTTTGGCTCGTAGGCAGGAAGTTATTGGGAACTGAACACGATGGTTTTGGGGGATTAGGGAGGGAGTGGAAGCATTTGCAATATTTTGGGAACAGCTCTGTAACCGACAGAAGGACTGAGGAAGATGTGGTAAGGATGGTGGGATAGTGTGGCTAAGTTAAGAATACGTCATTTTATGTGAGGGAGGGCAAACGCATTAATCAATTGCGTATGGTTTGTCAAATTATTTAGAATCTAGATTATGGGATTGTTACGACGGGGTGGCGGTGCCGGGGTGTACACGGTGGAGGATATACACATGTTAAGGACAGGATACGGGATTTGCAAGAAGAACGTTTTTGCAGCTGTATGGGTACAGGTCGGGGTTGGAAAGAGTACTCTGGGGCGACAAAGCCATCAGCTTGTGTCTGCAGGACAGAAGGTACGACAGCGAATGACTACAATACCGGGTTTGCAAGTCATATCTTCTGTGGGGGTTTTAGAGAGGGTCAGGTATTAAGGGACACCAAGGGGATGAGTTGCATATGCAGATAGATGGTTTGAGGAATATGGGAAAAGTAGTGGGGTGGATGGCGGGTTTTTGGGAAGGTATGTGAGTATGTGCCGTGGCAAATGGGGAGGAGTGATTTGGGAGGCATGGTGGGGTCATTGAGGAGGGGAAATATGGAGAGCCCTTATGGACATGAGGAAGGGTAAAGGGCCCGGGATCGATGGTTTACCAAGCGATTTTATGTACAGCACTGGGTCTGCATTAGGGGGTTTCATAGTAAGGTTAATGAATGCATGAAAAGACGAGGTAAGATGGGAGAATCTCAGGCAACGGCGGTGGTGGTGTTGGCCCAAAGGGTAAACAGCAGAGTAAGTAAGTAAGTAAGTAAGTAAGTAAGTAAGTTTATTGGTATACACAAATACAGTTACATAGAATTATCATATATAGCACATATGTGTAGAGAACTAGATAACCCAAAAAAGTCAGACAGAGTGACTTATTTCCTTTGGGGTCCTTTTACCTTATTATTATAGTATAAAGGTTATAATATTTTCTTATTGTTCTACAATGAAGATAACATCTTATTATCATACTAAAAAGACCATCTGCGACACCAAGGTCATTAAGACTATCTACATACGAGGGTCATTACAAGGAATAAGGTAAAAAATTTACACGTATGTTAGCCAAAAAATTAGAAAATCAAAAAATAGAAAAACATTCCCCTCCCTCTCTGTAGCCCACACTCATCAGACCCCCCCTGGCCCCCTTCCTGAACTGGTTCACGCTATGACTGGCTTTTGACATGTGCGGGTAGTCTGTTCCTTTCCCCCCACTGCTGCACAACAAAGGTGTCTGAAGCCTGGCCACGACTGTGGGCACCACAAAGTTTGCGCTCTCTCCCCCTAGTTTCCATGATTGCTTTGGTTCCCAGCCTCGACAAAATTGACAGCAAGACACTCCGGACATGCTTGTGAGCAACCTTACAAACATGATTCAGCTTCAGTTGCTTTTACTCTGTCTTCAAAATTCAGCACATCCAACTGCTGCAACTCATCCTGCCCCATGCTCTCTGGTCCCAGCCCCAGGATGAATCCCCCGATTCTGTTCCGGGTGACCCGCAGTCCACCCCTCAGTCTCCCTGTCAAAGGGAGGGGCACCAAGAAGAGCAAGCGCAATCCACATGGCACTGCACAAGGGCCAGACACAGAGTCCTGCAGGAGTACCCTTTGGGATTACCGAGCCATTTCGTTGCTTTGTGCTGATTATAAATTATTTGCGAAAATTCTGGGAATCGGCTTAATGTGTTGTGGAGGGTCGTGTTTGAGTCTCAGTTTGGGTTACCTAGTAGGTCATTGGGCGAGGGCCACGGGATTATCAAGGGTTTCCTGGAGGGGCTGGAAAGGGGAAGAGGAGCGTTGGTGGCATTGGATTGGCAAGGGGCTTATGATAGGGTGGAAAGAAAGGCTTTGAGGGATATTCTCCTACGAAGGGGTTTGGCGAAGAAAAAAGTGGGTGGTGGATACGTTGTACTCAAATGCGAAGGTAAGGGTGCAAATCAATGGGGGTGTGGGGGGGGGGAGTCAACATGGAGCGGGTCTTCGGCAGGGATGTCCTTTATCACAAATATTGTTTGCTGTGTTCAGGATCCCTTTTAAAGATGGTGGAAAAATCGGCTAAGGACCGGGGGGAGGGATGGTGAGCTAAGCCGTGGCCTGGTTTGGTGGCCAATGTTGATGAACTACTAATTTTGGTAAGTGAGGAGACACGGTTAGGATTTTTGGGGGAAGTTGTCCACACTTTGGGAGAGCACTGGGATGAAGGTAAATCTGGAAAAGTCAATGATCATGGGGGCTGGGAGAGTGGGCAAAGAGATTAGATTGGGGATGTGATTTTGTGCAGCGGAGGACCGGGAGTCTGAAATCTGCGGTTTGTCATGTATGAGCTGACCTGAGTCTGCAAGGGTTAGCAATTCGAATAGGATGGTGGAACAGGTGCAGCGACAGTTGGGAATGCTGCGACCCCCACCATTTAACCCTTAGGCAACGTGCAATTGTCATAAATGTATTACTATTAGTAAAGTCTGGTTTGTTTCGGCGTAAATTGCCGTTTAACCAGACGGCGTTAGTTTAGTTAGTTAGTTTAATATGTTTATTATGCACCCCATACCCATCCGGGTGGGCGGTAGTCAAAGATTACAGAGGTACATAATTGGGTCCAGGGACTGGGCCTCAAAGTTTTGATAGCTGAGCAAGTTACAGAGGAAATTGAATTCACAATTTACAAAGGAATGAACTCACAATTTACAAAGGTAATGAACCCAGGTAGGTCTAGTCACAATCATGACAATTAAAAAGGTATTTACAGATTACAGAGGTACACAATGGGTCCAGGGACCGGGCTCCAAAGTTTTGATGGCTGAACTAGGTACAAGGTAATGAACTCACAATTACAAAGGTAATGAACTCACAAGTTACAAAGGTAATGAATACTGTAAGAATGGTTACTTACGTTTATACATGGCTGCAATCATGAACAAATTTTAGAGTAATGAGCAATTCACACTTCCACACCCGGTCACAACTGTAGTGAGTTTTTGGTGCAAATGTTGATTGCTGAGTCTCTCTTCTCACACACACACACACACACACACATACAAATTCATACACACACAGCATAAACACACACACACACACACACACACACACACAACAACACACACACACAAAACCAAACACACACAGCACAAACTTACACACACACCACACACCCCATACCACAACACACACACACACATACACAACCACACTCATACTCACACACACCACACACCACACACCACCACACCACACACACACACACACACACACACACTCACACACATACACACAAACACACACACACACACACACACACACACACACACACACACACACACACACACACACACACACACACATGCACATAATGTGTTAATGCTTTATTTACAGCTAGCAAAGTCAGGGTATTTTCTCCAGAATGGCCTGTAATATACCACTGGTGGATAAAATACTTAGCCATTTCTTGAACACTTCTGAGTGAGTTGTTTCCCTAAATTCATTAATTTTTTTCACACTCAGTACATAATGATGCAAGGTGTGACAATAATCCATCTGGCAAAGTTTACAATTTCGTTTGGTCTACATCTGGTGGTGGTGATTAACCTGCCAAAGATACTTGTAACCCAGCCGGAGCCGGGCGGTAGTGACATCCAAGAGTCTGCTTATTTTGTTGGATGCACCATAGACATGTGGCTCCCCCCTGCATGATAGAATGATGATAGATGGACTCACTGGTGTCAATCTCCCTGAGCCTTAATCCATAAATTCAGCTGAAGTTCTTTTCGTATTTTTGTACCCCAAACTACTACCTGACAAGCCAAGATTGTAATCCCACTCCCCCTTTGAAAGCATACAGCTTAGCCAATTTTCAGTTCTATCATTGCATTGAAGACCAATGTGAGATGGAATCCACGCATGTTTCACTCTGACTCCACTGTCCACAATCCTACCATACCTGTGTCTGGCTTCTGACACAAGCATGCCACAATTTATGCTTAATGAGTTGAGGGGCATTTATGGATGACAGAGAATCAGTTAAATTAAACTGTCAAACTTTGATACATAGATGCATTTCAGTGCAAGGAGTAAAGGCAAACAGTTCTGTCTGAAGGGTAGAGGCCCAATTATTGATGCGTGCTCCAATTTCTTTAAGAGAGCCATCACTCTGTACGACAACAGCAGCACTACCAGCTGCACCAGTGGATTGGTGAACAGAAACCCCTCAATGTAAATAATTTGCGAGAGTGTGTGCTGTATGACTAAGTTATCAATACAGCTTAAGGCCTCATGTTTGGCTTCAAGGCGAAGTTTTGGTTGTGATTTAAGTAGTTTGGGGGGAAATGGAGGAATGGTAGTTTGGAATGGGGTAATATTCCATGGAGCGGAGAAGTGCCGCTGTTGCCTTACTTGACATAGATCATGTATCTGATTCATGCGGGGGTCGGTTCCAGTCTTTTCGATCCATCTGGAGGAGTGTTCACCAGTGCTGAGGAAAGTTTGGAGGGCTTCTGTGCAGGGGTTTGAATGAGCTTGCCTGAGCATATTAACCCAATTAGGATATTTCTTTCAGTAACACGATCTCTGATGCTTGGAATATCAAGTTCTTTTTGCTATTTAAAATTTTGGCAGTACGAAGGGGATCCTAGGATGATTTCCCCATTGCTTCGTTCTGCAGTTTTTCCCCGCCCTCCAAGCTTCCCGTCAGACACAAGAGCAAGTAGTGGCGCAGCATAATCAACCAATGATCTAATATAAGCAAGATACATCATTTCACAATTTTAAAAATTAGCACCATACCTGGGGTGAAGCCCGCCACAACTCTAAGTGCTCTTAGCCGAACGGCGATCACGAGTATTCTTAGAATGGTGTTCAAATTTTTGTGGGTTCGGGGTGCAACTGGTTGCGAAGGGAGGTAGTGACATTGCCGGGATGTAGGGGAGGGTTGGGTTTGTTGGACTTGAGAAAGCTCGTGAAATGTGTGTTTATTAAGAGGGAAGTGATGAGTGCAGGTGGATGGAGGAGGGTCAGCTAGATAAGGTACATGCTCACATGAGGAAATGGTATGGGGGGCGGAAATGAAGGAATGTGAAACAGTGTTACGTGCCTTAATGTTAGCCAGGGAACCGGGAAAAAATAAAGGTGGGAACTTTGTGTAAATTGTTAGGGGGATATGTAGTGGCGCCAGTTGAAGGGATCTACCCCATGTATGCATGGGATGTAATATGGCGAAGATTTAGTAAATTAAGGATACGACCTAGGGCGCGTGAGGTTATGTACCGTTTCTAGCATGGGATTTTGCCACGGGAGCGATGCTCCAAAATAAGAGGGTTTATTGAGGTTGGGGGTGTGGGCAGATGCAGTGGGGAAGAGACTGCGTATCATGTCGTCTATTTTTGTGAAGGTTTGGAGCGCATCAGGGTATGGATGAGTAAGGTAGTGGTGAGGGGGGGGGTTTAAGGTGTGTCGGTATTGCGAGCGTTGAGTCTTGAATGAATGGTGTGGATGAGTGTGGTAAGAGGTTTAGCATATGTTTATCGTGACTACATATATGTTTTATGGGGTATGAGGGGGGACGATGGGTGGGGATGTGATGAGAAGGATTTGGCGGCGACGTTTTATCGAACTTTGTGTCGCCAACAGAGACATTTTTGGGGAAAAAGGTGGGAAAAGTATTTTTTTTGAGGGTTATAGAGGACTAACAATAAGAATTTATTGGCGTTATAAGGGGCTTTAACTGCCGGGGTGAGTAGGTTGGTAAAAGGGGGGGGTTCAGGGGATTTCAACGGGCTCACCTCCTTGGGTATGCAGTGATGTGGTTGGTGTGATTGGAGGTACTAGTGGGGTGACCAGATGAGAGGTTTGTGCAAGATTAAATTTTGCTTAGTTTCCCTTTATGGGAAGGTGTAAGGAGCAGAATTTAAAAATATAACATTGTATTAAGTATAACCCATAAATTAATAACATGTATATTTCTTTGGTAGGTATTATGTTCCACTGCACTGGTATTGCAATTGAATTTGAATTTTCTTGAGAGGGGTTTCCCCTTTTACTATTTCCTTGAAGCACTGAGTTTTTTGCCTTTTTTGTAACGTGGTCCAGCATCAGTTTTTACGTAATTACCTATTATTAAATTATTCTTATTTAAGGTATTTAATTTTGTAGTCCTGTACCATTCATGGTTGTAAATAATGTTTCCTCAAGTGACATGTGTCATAATAATCCTAAATTGAAGATAATTAATGTCATGATTATTCAGGTTGGTGATGGGTTAGTTTTCAATCTGTGTGTGTGATGGGGGGGAGGATGATGGGTCACCTGTGTTTGCAGCACAGGTTTCTTAATAGGCATATTGTAGGTTGGTGTAATTTGGTGCGAGTTGTTTAAATTTTGGGTGATTGTCATTAAGCTTGGTGCCCTTATTGTGTTGAGGGTTTTTTAATTTTAGGAGTTTTATTTATAGCCATTTTGTGGCCTTTGTTATTATACCTTTATTCCTTCTTAAATTGTGATATGTTTTAAAAACTTGTATATAGTAGACTGTCAGATGTTGCCTCGATTGTTTTGTGTTTATATATTGCTTTATTGATGTTGTCCTTGTTCATTTTTTTTTTAAGTGAACAAGGGAATGTGGACTGTATTCATTGGTGGGGAGAGGGGACTGTAAGTAATAATGGGTAGGTACCATTATATCTATGAACCCTTGTGTACTTGTGAAACAATGTACATACGGCAGTCTGTAGGTTGTGTTAAGTTTATTTTAAGGGCCTTATGTATGTGCTTATTCAGTAGATTGTGTAGTGAATGTTATTGCTCATTATCAGTGTCACTGTTACATATTAATATATGTACCTATAAATATTTGTACATGAAGTTTTAAATAAAATATAAAAAAAAAAAAATTATCCGAAAACATTTCTCTATAACAAAAATAAGCATTTTTTTTATATTTATTTAAAACAATACAATACATTAAATAATCATAGGATTACCTGTCATTACATTCATAGAAAGTATAATTACAATTATCAATATATACGCTAGAATGGTTATAAATATTCGTCCGTCCCCTATGCATTATGTACCTATCCTAAGGTAACACAAGAATATACAAATTCCTTAATTAAAAACCTCTTATATACATTATAAACAAAGAGAAACTATTCATCAATAATATGCCTTAGTGTTTGATTTTGTCAATAAAACCTTTGTAAAGACATTATACATAAACAAGTGCATATATAACAAAATATCCAAAAACGAACGATATGTAATGAAACTGGTACTCAATTTACTTGATTACTGCAAAGATACAAAACATATTCAGTACATTACAAGACTGGTTATAAATGCCATAATTTTATAAAGGGTGGAACCGAAGCCAGGAAGCCTCGTCAAGACCAAAAGCTCCAAACGGCATCATCTGACTAAGCCCTCGTCAAAAACATTTCTGGTTTCCTCAACTTACCAACCAACCTAAAACCCAGTACATTACACAAAAGGGGTTTTCCCCTTAAAGCATGAGAATAATTCTGAATTGCCAACAAGTAACATTATGCACATACACACCCACAAATTTTTATCACATATACATAGCCCTTGGCTTATACGCTTTTTTTTGATTATAATAAAATAATAATAACAAAATATACACACACACATTATGAGAGATTAAAAGTACACTAATACAAAATGTTACCCCCCATATGTCATATTCCAAACATGTATCCCAGGAACTCCAAGCAAACGTTACCAGGTATCATCCACATGGCAATACAAGGAAATATAAAATAAAAACCCATATTTTATAATGCCCCAGGTGTTTTACATACACCTGTCATGCAATCATGAGTTTGCCCTTTACAAGAACCCACTCCCCTTAACCCACGTCAATTTAAAACAAAAATTAGTTTCCAAGCAAATAGTAAAATATTTTTTGAATAAAACATCATCCGCAACATTAAACCACTCCGCAAAAGACCCCTAAATATTTCCCGAAAAAAAAAACTCTCCCTCTCGGTTCGACTTCCTTGGACGATAAGAAATTCCCAATCCCCCCCAATAATCGTGACGACTGGCATTGATCTTAAATGGTACCCCAAAAGTCCCAAAAAAAAGTTTTTTTTTCCCACGATGTCACCTTCCGCCGGCCCGTACCCCCCCGGGAAGGCCACCATACCCAATCCACCCCCGATCAACCCTAACAACCCCCCCCTCCTCTCCCACCTCTATGTTTGCAAAAGAAAAAACGGGGCTAGCCTCTTTAACTAACACTGCTAAAAACCACCTTTCAGTCTTTTTAGAACAGCCCATCCCCCAAAATATATTCAGGAATCAGCAATTCACCTAAAGATTTAAAATTTTGTGTTTTTTGTAAGAAAGGCCCATGGGGTTTACTAATTTTTTAAAAAAACCCTCCAAATACTTACGTTTTTAAACGGGACCGAAAACCCCATTTATTTTTTAAAGTAAGAAACTTGAACGTTTCATTGGAGGTTTTCCCCTTTGGATACCTTAACAATTTTGGGTTTCCCCTTGCGTATATCTCCCCTTCTTCCCCCCCCCCCCCCCGTTTTCGGTTTTCCCCCGAAAATGCGGAAAAAAAAATGTAGATTTGCCCGATCTCACGGGTCACGTCCACCATGCTTTGTTCCCCCACCGTTTGTCCTGGTGTCCCAAAAAAACTTGAGAGTCAGATATCACCCCCGCTCTCTTCGAGAATGCCCCCCCAGTATCCTTCATCCTCAGAAAATGTTGTTTCTATTTAAAAATTCCCGACCCAAAACCGGGTATTCAGCAAAATTTCCGGCCCGGTGCCCCCACCTTCTCCTTCACAAATTACATCATTTTAAAACCCCGTGAAGCCCCTCAAAATGTGGAAGCATCCCAAAAAAAACATTAGAAAATTCTTCAATAGATTTTCTCCACTTCAACTGAGTAAAGAACGGGGTCTTCCTCTGTCGTCGCCCATGCCCCCGCCCCCCTCCTCCACTGACCCCGGGGGGTTAAAGGGCATATTGCGATTCTTCAACCTCACCCTCTACCTCCTTGCTCCACGATTTAGAGGGGAAAAAAAAAGTTGTTGTGTAGCAGCAGATATGATCGCTGCTCCGTTTTAAACATCAAAAACCCCTTTACTTCCGTGTTTTATCACGTCTTGTAGGGCACTGCGCCGCCATATGGTCATACATCCCCAAAAAGCCTGCACGTACCCCCTTTGTCCCGGTTCGTAATAACCCTTGCATAAGAAGCCTTCATAACCACATTTTTACGGAATAGGGTTTCTTGAGGGGCATTTTTTGGGAGGGGAAAAACCCCTCAAACATACCAACTAGAGGACCATCACGCCACCGTCCATGTTGCCTATGAAAGGGGCCATAGCATGCAAAAAAAAATTCCTCAAAACACTTTTGTCCCCCCCAAAAGGGTGTTTCGTACCTTGATCCCGGTTTTTAAAAACGGGAGACGTCGTGAAGGCGAATTGGGCACCAGGAAATTTAAAGGTTTGATCACATCCCGATTGTGGCAACCATATTTTCGTAAATAATGTTTTTTCTGAATTTTACAAAAAGCCTCGAATTGCCGTTCAAAGAGACACCATAAAGATCTTCATTATTGATGCCATATGTATCTCGGAGTATCGCAGTAAGCAGTAGATGTGTATTCTGATTGTTGAACGAGCCTGTCACTAATTGAAGGCAGACGGTGTTGACTCGCCTATGTGCACCTTCCGCCATTGTGAGTGCACTGAGAAAAACTGCGCAGCAATCAACAGAGTCAGGAGCTACTGCGCAGCCTGTCCGTACAGCCCAAGAGCGATACGAACAATGGACATTTCTCTATAACAAAAATAAGCATTACACAAAATTGCATAAGCGTATAAAGCATCAACAACTGCAAAATTTTTACAGCATACGTTGCATCAGCAACGAAACTTAATAACATTACAAAGGTGATGGAAAACAAATTATGTAAAAACGAATATAAACCTCGTCTAAGCGAAAAGAAATTCACTACAAATTTACAATAAAAACTGTGAAATTACATACCAGAAAAATTATCTTTGCAACAACTGGTAGACTAACATGGACAGTGACTTCTATAACTCTTTTAATCTCAAGGACCTATTTTATACAAATCTTGGGCTAATCAAAATCTTGCACACAAAACTTACATGTCAACACAGCACCACTCAGTACATACCTTCCCGTCCCTCACATTCCTTCGCCAGTCCTTTACCTTATACACTCTCCCTCTGAAAAACTAATTGCAACCTGCTTATAAAGGAAACCAGTCCTTCTGTATAATTAGCTCGCCAACTGAATGAGGCCATTGACCGTAAGTTTGCAGTAGGTCTCCGGAAAACGCGTCCTCCACTGTCCCTCGTAAATAAGTTTGTTTCTGCAAACCGTTCTATATATGCCCGCCGCAATTGCTCTAATCCTAATTCTTCCTCCTCCCGTGTCCCTCATCCCCCAGGAAATATACAGAAAATCCACCACTACATACATAATCGCCCTTTTCACTTCTCTGGAGACCCCGCGTACTTCTAATGTTAAGGCTCGCAGGGTCCCTACATTACCCCCACCCATCAACCAAAAAACCTTCGCTAACCACACCCTTACCTCCCTCAACTCTTCACAGAAATAAACCGCATGAAAAGCTGTTTCCTGTTCTCCACAGTGATCGCAGGTCTGTTCCTTCACCAATCCCATTGAACACAAAACAGCTTTCGATGCTAATATCCCCATTATAAACCTATATACAAACTCCCGTACTCTCGGCATTAACTTAAGCTTTCGAAAGTCATTCCATATCATACCCCAATCATACAAGGGATAAACCGATACCCCCTGTATGATTTCCTGCCTTCTACTCATCGTCACCAAACGCCCCACCCTAAGTTTTCCACCTCCCTAATCAATAACAATAACCTCATCATATCCTTGCATTCAATTAATTCTTTTCTGCTCCACCATCTCCGCACATCCTTCATCACTTTCCCCACTCTAACCCCTCTTCCCCCCCCCTCCCTAACGAACCTTTGTTTCACATATAAAGCCTTTACTCTCGCCCCAACGCTTAAAAGACCTACTCCTCCACTGCGTATATTTGACATCACCACCTCCTTGCTTAGCCATGCCCTCCCGAAACCCCAAACATACGTAATGCCCTCCTCTGAATCTCATGTATGTCTGGAGTCTGCATTGGATAACACCACAGCCATACTCCATACTTTACTATAAACTAATGAATTACTATTATCGCCCGCTGTTGTAAGGTGATGTCCCCCGCCCGTAAACTCCTTAACCTTTTTACTGCCTTCTCCACACCACACTCCGAATTCACCTGCCTAGCCTCCCGCGCATCTGCCATGTATATAACTCCACAAATTTTAGCCTATCCACTACTTCCCACCCAAACTCCAACCCCAAGCCCCCCCCACCCAGGCAACCCACCTCCAGCAACTTGATTTTGCTCTGTTCACCCGCATGCCTGATGCCCTCCCGAAAAGCTCCAACACACTTTCCACCGTATGCAATCCCTCCACTCCTGCCATCAGAACAGTGGTATCATCCACATACCCCACCGCATCTATACACCCATCCTTCTCCCCATTTAAAATCCCCCTCCCCTCAAGGAGCCCATAAAATGGATGCTGCATACACGTAAACAATATTTGAGACAGGGAACACCCCTGTCTCAAACCCCTCTCCATCCTTACAGGCCTTCCCAACCTACCATTAATTTGTACTCGCACCATTGCAGACGAATACATTGTATCAACCCACCTCACCACTCCCATGCCAAAACCGAGATGCAACAAACTAGCCCTCAGAAAGTTTCTATCTACACAGTCGTATGCATTTTCCCAATCAATGCCCAAAAGCCCTCCCCCGCTGCAACCCTCCAAAAAATCCCTAATGCGGCCATGCCCATCTCTCATGCTTCTGCCCGGAACACCCATCTGCCCCATATGAATAACCCCACCTAACACCTTCTTCATCCTATTGCCCAATATCTTCGCGAAAATCTTGTAGTCGGCACACATTAGCGAAATAGCTCTGTACTCACTCAATACTCTTCCCTCTTGCTTTTTGCATACTAATACGACTACACCCATTCGCCGAGTCTGTCCTAACTGTCCCTCCCATCGCATACAATTCATGACCCTCACCAGACAGTACTTAATGTGCTCCCATTGAATTCTATAAAAATCATTTGATATCCCATCTATACCTGGCGCCTTGCCAGTACTCATATTGAACACAGCCTCCTCAACTTCCCCCATGCTAATCTCACCTCCCATCCCCATGCCCTCCTCTCCACATGACCCTAAACCCCTCCCCCCCACACCTCAATAGCATCGCCCTCCTCCCCCTTCCCCACTTCTTTTGGAACCAGAAATCAGCATAATTGCTTATGCCTTCTGTAGTATTCAGTACCTGTCCCTTGTGATAACCACCCATATCCTCACTCCCAAGTTTAAAATAGTTGAATCCCTCTGCCTTACCCTAAAACCTCGCAAAACACTTCCCGAAGGTTTATCACCCCACAGCACAGCCTCCATTCCCGCCCTTACACGTACTGCATCAAATCTACCATTATGTAACTCAGCCAACCTGTCCTTGAGTTGCACCATGTGTCCGTACTGCCGCCCCCCCCCCTTCCTCATAACACCCATTTAGCTGATATTCAAAATAGTTTTGCAACCATACCTCCACCTTGCCTCTTTTCCCTTCCCTTCCTCTTATAGAAACCTGCTATACCCGGCTTTGCCTTTCCCACCATTCTAAGACACACGACTCTACCTCTCTAGAATCCCAAAAAGTTTGCCACCATTCCCCAAAAGCCATACTCACCTCCTCACTCCTCACGAGTCTTGCATTTAATTTCCAGAAACCCGATTGTATCCTAACCATACCTTCCCAATCAAGATCTGCTATAACTGCCCTATGATCAGAAACCCCACATCAAAAGTCCTGTCTACCCAACACACGTACAGCTTCCTTGCATAGATCCTATCTAATCTTGCAGCATAATCCCGTCTGACAAACGTATACTCAACCTGCCAACCCCCCCTCCACACAACATCCAAACCCCCACGTCTCCAAACACATTACGTAACAAGCCCAACATACACCCCGCCCCCTCGGTTCCACATCCCCCCCTAATAACACAATTCCAATCTCCCCCTATTACAGTGACTAAAGGTAAACCCTTAAATAGTACATCAAAAATTCTCTCACGAAGTTCTCCTTAACGTGTGCGTTGCCATCTGCCGGCATATACACTCCTATAAAACAAACCCTCGTTGCACCCCACTCCCCCTCCACCCTCACGACCTCCCCCCTCCTCCCACCCCAAAATACGCAATGGACTGGTTTCCTTTACAGCCACAGCAACCCCCACCTTTTAACCTCAAAGAGCCACTCACATACAACTTATATTCTTTCAAAGACAACTCACAACCAAACTTATAATTGTGCTCCTGAATGAAACATATATCTACATTAAATCTCTTTATAAACCATTCCACCCATACTCTTTTAACCTCGGCTCTCAGGCCATTAACATTGATCGTTACAACCTTGGGCATGGCACCCGCGTGACCTGGCTGCTGACTAGAGCCCCGTTTGTCACCTTGCCTGTCCAGTCCCCCAACCCCCCCCTTAACCTTTGAACCTTTCAGTACTTCAGCACCGCTACACCCACTCTCCGGGAGATCCAACCTGGGCTTCCAAGCCTTTTTCCCAGGTCTCTGCCCTGGCGTTAAAACGTCATCCATATCAGACGTCCCAGCTGTTCTCTTTCGTGAACCTCCGTCTCCACATGTAACCTCCTCTTCCATGCACGCTCTGTGCACCTCAGCCACTACCGTGTGCTTCTTCCCCTCATTGCACACGGTCTTCCCACGTCCCGATGAGACTGTAGCCTCCTCCAGTGAGCGTCCATGCTGCTCATCATCCAGACCCCCCTCCATCTCACTCAGGAAGTTATTCAAAACCTCATCCAACATTCCATCCTGTTGCATTACAGGCTCACCGTCATCGTTCGTCGTCTCGTCGTCGTCGTCTGCTCAGGCCCCGTCCCCACAGGTAACGTAGCACAAGAGACCGTCTCCGCCTCTGCTTTATCCACTTCCTCCCTTCAACTGTACGATACGTGCCTTTCGGCCGCATCTGTCTCCTGTACCACAGGATCCAACTGCTGATCCACCGGTGTTGGCATCTGTTCCCTCCGTCCTGGTTTCCTGTGGCATTGGGCTGCCATATGGTCAAATGATCCGCACAGCCTACAAGTTCGCCTCTGCCCTGCATAGTATACATATACCTGCGTTCGGAACTCTTCCAGTAAAACATATGAAGGAATGGATTGCCGTAACGTCATCTTCAGATTGAAGGATCTCTCGGGCAGTCCCACATAAGCCCCATCCTTCCACACTCCCAATTCCGCAGCATGAATCTTGCCATAACGACGGAAGACCGCAACCACATCATACTCTGTAGCTTCAAAGGGCACATTCCTTACTTTTACGTATGTCACATAGCTGGATACATCATGTAGACATACCTCCACTGCTGCATTCACGGCCATCCTCTTCTCGTGGTACTTGTCAACTATACTTGAGTAAAATCCAGCATGTATAAATTTGATGAAAATCCTCTTAACTCCGTTAACAGCCACACCATAAAGATCTTCATTGGGTATCCCATACACATCACGAATAATCGTAGGGAGTAGCACCTGCATGGTAGAACTGCTTAGGGCCCCACGTACTAATTCCACACAGACAGTATTCACACGTCTGCCATGTCTATCCGCCATGTTGATTGCTCAAAACAGGCAAACTGTGCAGAAAATCGAATGTGTGTTGTAGGATATTACTGAGTGTTGGAAACATACGAAGAGGCTTCAGAGTGTCCTTGTACACAAAAACATTGTAATTGCGCTAAAACTGTACGAGGCACTGAGTGCTGTGGGTGAGGGTTCGTGTAAAATTGCAATTTTGACTGCTATCGAAGGTTATTTTTCATTAAAAGCCCATAGTCCTGTTATTATTATACAGGACTGACCTGCTTATACAGCAGGTTAGGTTCTGGACTACTGCTGCAAAGGAGAGCCCCACTTATAAAGCAGGTTAGGTGTATTATAATCATAGGGAAGCACTAAACCTGTAGGATTACACAGCGCCTGTGGACAGGGGAGGATGGAAGGCATTTCAGGGAATTAGAGCACAGATCCAATTCCCTAGATCAAGAGCCCTGCAGAGGTCCAATTCCCTAGATCAAGAGCCCTGCACAGGTCCAATTCCCTAGATCAAGAGCCCCTCACCAGCATCAAAGGACATCCCTTGAGGGGTACAGTACAATAGAACCTCCATATCTGCAGATTCAGTTTCCACTGTTTCAGTTATCCACTGTTTACCCTGTCCTGAAAATATCCCTTAATTTTGCTTATTAATGGTCCCAAATCACAAAAGTAGTGATACTGGCAGTACTTCAAAGCCTAAGAGAAGTTGCAAAGTGCTTCCCGTCAGTAAGAAAGTGTAATTCTTGATTTATTGTGTGTAATTTATAAATTAGACTATCAAAGGTATGTATGTAAACAGAAAATTATATATACGTATAGGGTTTGCTACTATCCTCGGCTTCAGGTATCCAAGGTAGGTATTGGAACTTATCCCCTCTGGATACGGGGGACTATTGTACACGCAATACTTACCTTAGTGAGTGGTGAATATATTTATTGTATGAAGTTTGAATACATTTATTATTATTATGGGTATAATTGAAAACTGCTGCATTACCAAATTATTATAATCAGATAAAGCGCTAAACTGACAAGGGTCATGCAGCGCTGTGGGGAATAAAAAAAAAATGCCGGATGCCGGGTCTTTAAACAGCTAGTTGGAAAGGGGATCAGAGGTGAAGGGAGAATAGGGTTGGAAGAGACATTAGGAGCAAAGCGTCAAAATTTGTATGGTAAAGCAGTTACTGACAAAAAGCCAAAAGTGACTAAGTTAAAGGCACTGCATTAGCAAAATGCTATATAGCGAGGCCCTCCTGTATGTGGGACTTTGAGCGAGGAAGTTATTATGTTAGGCGTCTATGTTAATTTGTCCAGATATGTCTCACAACTAGTGATTCATTTTTAGCTTAAGAGAAGGCCTTAGCACTTCTTTTTGATTATAATAATAATAATAATAATTAAGAGAAGGCAGTTCTCATTTACTAGTAATTCCGGTTATCCTGGAATGAAACCTTTGAACCTCCAGTAGTTGATGAATCCATAATGGGAAAACTGGAGGACATCCTCGTTCTTCTACTGAAGTCTCCAGCTCAGGTTATCATTGTCTGCATCGCTCTAGGGCCATGTAGACCTCCTGCGCAAACGCACTTCAGTTCCCTGACTGTAGTAGTGTGAGGTGGTGCTTGTCGCGCCTCTGTCGTCAGCCCAGGAGAACTACCATTAGTCAACATGGCGTTCAGTTATAGATGCAGGATCAACACTGTCGGCGTTGAACTTCTCAGTGGGGCAATAACGCCAGGTATTACTACCGAAAATCATCAGAGACATGTATGGCATCCAGGATGGTGAGTTGTACGGAGTAGAATTGAACGGAACACGTAGATTTTTTGTGAAACTGCTCTCAGCAACGGTTTATGAGTCGTTGGTCAACCGTTTTCAGGACGTAAGTCTTGATGCAACACCAGCTGTGCGTGTGAGGATGATCGATGTATCCAGACATTATACATGGATTAAACTGCGTAATGTCCCCTTTGAGGCTGATGAGACATATCAGAAAAGTTTTTGAGGAATACGGAACTGTTCATTTGGCCCAGCATGGTAAGTGGGTGACGGGTGCCTACACAGGTCTGCCGGAGGGCACTTTTAACCTAAAAATGACATTGCGACACCCCCATATCGTCTTACGTGTATCTAAAGGAATTCAGGACACAGGTCAGGGTTTCATACCTGGGCAAAGACGTACATGCCCACTATGTGGGGAATATGATCACATAGCGGAGGAGTGGGGGGAAGAGGCAACGAGCTTCTGGCCCAGGGGCGGAGACATCCGCTCTACACAGGGGGAAGCGGGTGATGACAACGATGTGAAGGAGGGCGTGGTCGTCTATGGAGCGAGATAGTGGATGAGGGCCCTAAGGCTGGGGGAGAGGGTGAGGCTTTTGGACCAGTTACCTGGCCCAGAGACACTTCCAGTGGATCGGGTTGAGCAAAAAGTACAGGAGGAATTGTGGGAAATTGAGGAGGAATTAGCCGAGGGTGTGAAGTCCTTGTCACCACCTGAGGGGGTGGCTGCTCCTGGAAAGGTGGTAGAAGGACGAGTTGAAGGCAGTGGTCATCAACAACAGAACTATTCGGACGACGGAGTGACAGCGTGACTGAGGTGTCACCGAGATCATTGCCACTGTGTACATGGAGGTTGAGGTACATTGTGAGGCATTCCCAGACCAAGCCATGGAAAGGGTGCGCCTGTCACAAGAAAGAGAGCTGCTGCGTCGGATTCAGATGATGTCCTAACGCCAGCGCAGCAGACTGGGAAGCAAATATGGCAGAAGGTGAAGGTAGTGGTGGCCATTTACAGGAGGCTCCGAAAGAAGGGGAGGGGCAAGAGGGAAGTGTGCAGGTGACAAGTGGGGCCCCACACTTCTGGTGCCCATCGGAAAAGTGAAGAGAGGAGGCAGGGTGGAAACTTTAATAGGCCTCCGGTGTATGACAGTAAACGTTAAAGGTTTGTGTAAAAGTGTAAAGAAGAATGGTTTTGAATGTTTCTGAATAAATTTAGATGGATGTTGTGTTTTCCCTTTAGGACATAATTTTAAGGAGGGAGGGGGTTGGAGATGGAGGGGTTTTCAGGTGGTAAACCCTGCCATCTGCCCGTTTGAAAGGAGGGGTGGTATATTAATAGGGAGGGGAGCCTGTTTGTTTTGCAGAGAAGTGAGGGGGGGGGGGGGAAGGGTGTTGCGCATAGATGTTTGTGGATGGAAAACGTGTGGCCTTTATTAGCGACATGCGCCTGCAGAGAATAACGTACAAGTGAAGCAGGAGTTTGTGTGGAGGACCTTGTGTTTAAAACCCGGGGGGGGGGAAAAAATTTAAAAAACCCTCCCCCAAAACCCGGGGGTTGGGGGAAAAAGGGGGGAGGGGGGGGGGTTTTGGGGGTTTTCCCCCGGGGGAAAACCCCTTTTTTGGGGGGGGGGGAAAAGGGAAAAAAAGGGGGAAAAAAGGGGGGGGCCCCCCCCTTTGGGGGGGGGTTTTTTTAAAAAGGGCAAACAGGGGGCCCCAAAAAAAAATTTGGCCCGGGGGGCCCCCAAAAAAAAAAAAAAACCCGGGGGGGGAAAGGGGGGGGGGGCCCCCCAAAAAGGAAAACCCCCGGGGAAAAAGGGGGGGGGAAAAAAAGGGTTCCCCCCCGGAAAAAAGGGGGGGGGGGGAAAAAGGTGGGGAAAAAAACCCCCCGGGGGGAGGGGAAAAAAAAGGGGGGGGGGTTTTCCCCCCCCCGGGGGAAATAAGGGGGGGGGGGGAAAAAAAAATTTTTAAAAAAATTTTTTTGGGGGGGTTTGTGTTTTTTTTGGGGGGAAAATTTTTGGGGGGGTTTTTTTTCCCTTTTTGGGGGGGGGGGGGGGGGTTTTTTGGGGCCCCCTTTTTTTTTTTAAAAGGGGGGGGGGGGAATTTTGGGGGGTTTTTGGGGTTTAAAAGGTGGGGGGGGGAAAGGGGTTTGGGAAAAAAAGGAAAAATTGGGGGGGACCTTTTTTTCCGGTTTAACAAAGGGGAAAAGGGGTTTGGGGGGAACGGGGGTTTTTTTGGCCAAAGGGGGGAAATTTTGGGGGGGGGTTTTTGGGGGGGTTTTTAAAAACCAGGGGGGGGGGCCCCCGGAAAGGGGGAAAAAAACAAGGGGGGGGGCCTTTTTTTTTTAAAATTTGGGGGAAAATTTTTTTTTTGGGGGGGGGGAAAAATTTTTTAAACCTTTTTTAAAAAAAATTTTTTTGGGGTTTTTTGGGTTTTTTTTTAAAAAAAGGAAGGGTTTGGGGTTGAGGGGGGGTTTTTAAAATTTTGGGTTTTGGGGGAAGGAAAAAGGAAAAAGGGGGGGGGGTTTAAAAAATTTTTTTTTTTAAAAAAAATTAAAAAAGGGGGGGGCCTGAAAAAAAAAGGGGGGGAAAAAAAAAAAGGGGGGGGGGGGGGGGAAAGGGGGTTTTGGGGGGGAAAAAGGGTTTTTTGGGGGGGAGGGGGGGGGTTTTGGGGGAAAAAAAAGGGGGGGGAAAAAACCGGGGAAAAAAATTTTTTTTGGGGAAAAAAAGGGGGAAAAGGGGGGGGAAAAATTAAAAAAGGAAAGGGGGGGGTTTTTAAAATTTTGGGGGGAAAAAAAAAAAAGGGGGGGGGGGTTTTTTAAAAGGTTGGGTAAAAAAAGGGGGGGGGGGAAAAAAAAAAAGGGGGGGGGGAAGGGGGGGAAAAAATTTGGGGGTTTTTTGGGGGGGGGGGGAAAAGGGGGGAAAAAAAGGGGGTTTTTTTTAAAGGGTTTGGGGGTTTTTGGGTTTTTTTTTAAAAAAGGGGGGTTTTGGGGGGCCAAAAAAATTTTTAAAAATTTTTTAAAAAGGGGGGGGGAAACCCGGAAAAAAAATTTTTTTTTTGGGAAAAAAAAAACCCCCCCAAAAACCTTTTTTTTGGGGGGGGTTTTTTTTTAAAAATTTGGTTTTGGTTTAAAGGTGGGGGAGGGTTTGGAAAAAATTTTTTGGGGAAAAAGGGGGGAAAGGGGGGGGGGGTTTTGGGGGGGGGAAAGGGGGGGGGTTTTTAGGGGGGGGGGGGAAAAAAAGGGGGGGGTTTTTTTTGGGGGGGGGGGGGTTAAATTGGGAACCCGGGGGGGGGGGGAAAAAGGGAAAAAGGGGGGGCCCGGGGAAAATTTTTTGGGGGGGGCCCAAAAATTTTTTAACTTTTTTTCCCGGGGGGGGGGGGGGGGGTTTAAAAAAGGGGGAGGGGGGGGGGGGGGGTTTGGGGTTTTGGGAAGTTTTTTTAAAATTTTTGGGGGGGGGGGGGTTTTTTTTTTAAGGGGGGTTTGGGGGGGGGGGGAAAAAAATTTGGGAAAAGGGGGGGGTTTTTTGGGGGGGGTTTTTGGAAAAGGAAAAGGGGTTTTTAAAAAGGTTTGGGGGGGGCCCAAAAAAAAATTTGGGGAAAGGTTTGGGGGGGTTTTTTTTTTGTTTTTTTTAAAAAAAAAGGGGGGGGGGGAATTTGGGCCTTTTTTTTTTTTAAAAAAGGGGTTTGGGGGGGGGGTTTTTTTTTTGGGGGGGGGGGGTTTTTTGGGGGGAAAAAAAAGGGGGGGGGGGTTTTTGGGAAGGGGGGGGGTTTTAAAAGGGAATTTTTTGGGGGTTTTTTGGGGGGGGGGAAAAAAAAGGTTTTAGGGGGGTTTTGGGGGGGGGAAAAAAAAAAGGGGGGGGGGGGGGAAAAAAAAAGGGGGGGGGGAAAAAATTTTTGGGGGGTTTTTGGGAAAGGTTGGGAAAAAAAGGGGGGAAATTTTTTTTTAAAGGGGGGGGTTTTTGGAAGGGAAAAAGGGAAAAAGGGGAGGGGGGGGGTTTTTTTTTTCCCCCTGGGGGGGGAAAAAAAAGGGGGGTTTTTGGGGGGAAGGGGGAAGGGGGGGGGGGGGGGGGGGGGGGGGGTTTTAAAAAAAGGGGTTTTGGGGGGGGGGGGGGGGGGGGTTTTGGGAAAAAGGGGGGGGGGAAAAATTTTAAAGTTTTTTTTTAAAAAGGGGGTTTATATATATTTTGGGGGGGGGGGGGGGGTTTTGGGGGGGGGGGGGGGGGGTTTTTTTGGGGGGAAAAAAAAAAGGGGGGGGGGGGGAGGTTTTTTCCAAGGGGTAAAAAATTTTTTTTTTAAAAAACCCCCGGGGGGGGTGGGGGGGGTTTTTTTGGGGGATTACATAAAAAAAGGGGTTGGGGGGGCCCGGGGGCCCCCCCGGGGGGGGGAGGTGGGGGGGGAAAAAAGGGGGGAAATGTGTGGCATAAGTGTATGTAGCATGCAAGTGGGAAAAGAAACAAAGTGATATCAATAATTAATTATGTAGTAACGGGAAAGGAAATTTTGTGTTTGAGTGCAGGGCGTCATTAACCCCTTTTTTTGTTTTTAATGGAATGGTTTCAAGGGTTATGGTTTAAGACCCTGAAGAGCTTTTGGGCTTATGTAGAGTTTTGCCCTTTTAAAAAGCCTTTATTGGGCATACCCTTTATGTGCGATTTAAACGTATCGCAATGAAGGTTTTTTAAAAATTTTGTTGTCTGTGTTTAAATGTTGGGGTTTTTGTGAGTTACCGTCTTTAAAAATTTGCATTATAAAAAAGTGCTCATTTCCCGGGTTATGAGAATGGAAAGCAATACTCCATAAATTTGTAATGCCCCGTTAAAAATTTTTTAATGGGAGAGTATGGTTTAGTCTCTACTTTATAAAATGTGCTCAGGCGGGGGAAAAGGCTGTATTAATATTTAGTAATATTTATTTAAAATTTATTTACATAAGTGTGGGGGCTTAGGGTTTTTATTTTTTTTTCATTGCTTAAAGAGGGAATTTTAGTGAATCACGTAAAGTATGTTTTTTAAAGGGAATTTTTTATTGTAAAAGGGGGGTTTAAATTTTGGGGAAAGGGGATGTACTTTTTTTTTAACTGAGATTGTGAAAGTAGGTCATTCCTCTGATTACTTTCGTGAAGCTTGGAAAAACCCTTTTCATATGTCAGTCAAGAAATTTAAAATATACAAAACGAAAGGTTAATTTTTAAAGTTTTTTTTATTTTATATATTTATAAGTTAGATAGTTTATTTGTTTAAAAATTATAAAATAAATATGTTTTTATGAAAAAAATTTTGATGTATATGGGTAACCTTTTTTTTGTCAATGACAATGTGGGTTTGTTTAAAAAATTGTTAGTGTAAGTTGTGTAGGATTGTTAGTGTTGTTGTGTAGGATTGTTAGTGTAATGTTGTGTAGGATTTTTATGTATTTTGGGAGGATTGGGTTTGGTATGTTTTTTTAGGTTTTAGTGTATGTTGTGTAGGATTGTTTTGTATGTTTTGGGAGGATTTTAGTGTATGTTGTGTAGGATTGTTAGGTATGTTGTGTAGGATTGTTTTTTGTATGTTTTTGTTTGGATTTTTAGTGTAAAGTTTTTTGTAGGATTGTTAGTGTATGTTTTTGTAGGGTTGTTAAGGGGTATGTTTTTGTAGGAAAAATTAGTGTATGTTTGGGTAGGATTTTTAGTGTAAAGTTTGGTAGGATTTTTAGTGTTTTTTTTGTAGGATTGTTAGTGTATGTTGTGTAGGATTGAGATCCCACTGTACCCATTTTTAAATCTTTTTATTTAATATTTAAACGGGAAAGTTTTTAAATAAAATATAAAAAAAAATAACATTAAATATTGGGGTTTTGGGGAGTGTTTTGTCAGTACAAAAAAACTTTAGCTTTAGCTGCAGCCCCTGTCCCATCCCCCAGTTTGGGCCCCTAAATTTTTTAATTTTTTAAAAGTCTTAATTTAATATTCATTTGGGGCCCAATGTCTTAAAAGGGGGGGGGGGGTGATTTACTTTTGTGGGGGGAGTTTTTTTTGAGGAACTGGGGCTACTCCCCCTTCCTTTGAAAACAATAACTCTCACGTTACATAAACCCCCTTTAAAAGGGGTTTCCCCGGGTTTTGGGCTAATTTTTTTTCCCTTTTTGAAAAAAAACTTAGTGAAGGTTTTTGATCCAAGGGTCTTTGGCCTTGTGATCCGGATATAGACTTTTCCAAAGTTTTAAAAAAATTGTAAATCATAGGTTTATGTGGAAAAAAAAATATTAAAGAAAAAGATAGTTTTTCCCTTTCTATTTAAAAAATTAAAAGTTTTTATATCAGTCAGTCCCTGGTAATGTTTTTCCTATAAATGTGTGTAATGTTTATGGTTAAAGATGTGGGAAATTTTTTTTTCAAAATGTGGGAACAGAGGGGTGTTGTGCCCGGGTGTGTCTGCTGCAAAAATTGATCAACACACAACATTGACCATCTGAAAGGGGAGACAAACCCCACTAGTAAATGGTCTGACCCATAACATTTTTGTGTTAAATAAGATGCAAACATTGGGGGACCCTCCTTAGAGGGGGGCCCGGGGTTTACTTGTAAGGTATTTCCAGATTATAAGTCCACTAAAGTTTTTGGGTTTTTAAAACAGTAAATTTTGTTTGGGGGAAGGGGGGTGGGGAGAGTATAGGAAAGATTGTAAAACAATTAAAAAGGGAAAACATTTTTAGTTTAAATATTTAAATTATCTCCCGACCAAATGAAATATCTTGGGCCCGGAAAAGAGGAATTATACTAAAGGGTTTCCTTGATTGAAGGGTTTTTGAGAGGGGGTGGGGGTGGGGCTGTGTCGGGAGTTGAGGGGCATACCCCCATGTAGCCCTGGGGGTTCCCGTATGGGGAAAAGTCTTCAACAACTACGTGAAAAAACCCAAATGTCAAAAGGGGGGGTTTTGTTTAGGTTTTTTTCATGGGATTTTGCGCTGGGTTTTTTAAATTTTTAAAAGGAGATTAAGGGGGGGTGGGAGTGCAAACGTTTGGGGTGTCCGGGAAAAATATTTTACGCTGTGTACTTTTTTTACTTGTTTAGAAGATTTGAGGGGCTGGGAAAATAGGGTAGTTAGGGTTAAATGGGTTGGGGGAAAAAGGGGTTTCAGGTGTTGGGTTTAATTTTTGAAATAGGTGGGTGGGGTCAGCAGGTGGGAATGCGGTTGCATATGTTGGGGTTTTCCCGATTTTATTTTTAAATCTTGGGGAATGAGGGAGGTGGGACCGAGGAAAGGGTAAAATGGGTTTGGGGCCACATGTATAGAACAAAGGCCGCAATAGGGAAACCCTTTTTGGGGGGAAAATGGGAAACAGCATTTACTGAAGGGTTTTCGTAGATTTTGGTTTTAAGGATTTAAAGATTTTTAAATGTAAAGTAAAAGGGGGTTTCCCGCGGGCTAGTTTTTTTTGAATGGAAAAAGTGTAAAGATGTTAGCCCTGGTTTGGTATGGTTTTGGGAATTTTAATAAATAAGCTTCTTTTTATGTGATTTTGGGCTGGGTAGTTGTGTAAGATATGTTATTCCCCATTTTTTTTTAAGAGGGGTTGAATATAAAATGTAAGTAGTGTTTTAGCACTTTCATTGTGTGGGGAGTGTGAGAGGGTACATCTTTACAGTAAATTTTTAGTTTGAAGGTTTGAGGTGACCCCAAGGCATTATCAATATGAAATGGATTTTTTTTTTGTTTCCCCCAAAGGGGTTAAACCAAAAATAATACTGTGGGGGGATGTGACGTGTAGGTTTTATAGGGATTCAAAAACATGCTTTTTGTATGTTCCCTTTTCGATACTTTTTTTTTAATTTTTCATTTCAGTGTACTTTTTATAGCATTAAAAACAACGGTATTGTTTTTTTGCCCAAATAAGTGTTCTTTTTTTTTAGTTTGGGTTTTTTCTAGGTTTTTGATATTAAGAAATTTCTTATAGATGTCCCGCAAAACCCCGATATTGGTTTTTCCCCGGATGGTTTTTGAAATTAAATTTTTCTGTAAGGTATACAGATTATCTAGCCATTTTATAGACGCATTCCCCTTTTTTGTCTGAGATTTTTTGTATAAAGGGGTTTTTTGTAACGTAATGGGGGGCGGGTTTTGGGGTCTAAAACTGTTTTCTTTGTAAAGTTATTTTTATTTTGGTATAAAGTAAAGCTTTAATGTTTTGGGATAAGTAGTAATGTTATAGTAGGGTTATGATGTTAGGTTTTTTGGGTTTTTTGATTAATGAGAAGGCTGGAATATTTGTTTCCCTTTTCTTTTAAAATATTCCCTTTTTAATTGTAATGATCTTTGGGCATAGTTTAAGTTTTTTTGTAAAATTTATATGTAAGTTTTTAAATTTTGAGTCATTGAATGTTTTATTATTCATTCATGCCCTTGTTACTGTGTTTATTTGTAGCTATTTTCTTGCCGAATTTTTTGTTGTTGTTTACAGCTATATTTTTGCAAAAAAAGGGGGGCAATCCATTTTTAGTTTTTTTGTGTTGGGTTTTTTCTTAGTAAAGGGCCGAATTCGGGATTGGACCCCATACGTTTCCTTTTATTTTATTTTTTGTATACGTATTGGTTATAAATAAAATAAAAAAAAAAAATTTGTAGCTTGGAGGGGAGGGGGAATTTATAGGGGGGGGGGGCAGGTGAGGGAAAAGTTCAATAGTGGGAGAGCGAGGGAGTATTGGTAACAAATTTTCTTTCCCGGGCTATTTGTTAAGGGAAATTAAATTTTTAGCCCCGCTTTTCCCCTCCTTTTTCCCCCCCCCCCGAAAGCAATATTTTTACGGGGGGTGCTTTTAAAGGTGTGTCGTCATTTCCCGCAAAATCCCTTCCCCCCCCTTTCCCCCCCCCCCCCGAAGGTGACTTTGGGGGCTCTGGAAAACAGTAAATCACTCGCTCACAGCCCCCAACCAAATTAAGACATCCCGGTTTGTATTCTAGGGTTTTTGGGGGAAAGCTTCATTTTTACCAATAATAAATTTATCCTTTCAGTCTTGCTCTAATTTGATTTGTAATAATCCCAGTTTTTTGGGGTATTTTTGCTTATATGAGATGATTTTTTAAAGCAGGGGGGAAACCTGTCTATTTTTCCCATTTGGGATGACGAGGGGGCCACCTCCCAAATCAACGATAGAATTGAAGGAGACGGACTAACGTTCTGAGATGTACAAAATTCGATCCACTTACCTGTTTTGTTGCAAGTACGGATAAACTCCTCACATTGCAGGGGAAAAAAAAAAACCTCTTTCCTGTCATCGGGACGATTATAAAGGGCATACTGTAAAAAGAACTAGCCATGGGTTGAAACCCAACACTACCCCCCCCCCCCACATCAGCAGCGGCTAGTTTTCAACAACACTCATGCACCAACACCAACACCCCAAATTTTATATTTTTTGATTGAATTCAGATATCATTTTTTAATTTTTCATTTTTCATTTTCTTTTTAAAGGTAGGGTCAAAATTTCATTTTAATGTTTTTTATTTTCAAATAATAAAATTGGGTTTTCCATTGTCTGTTATTTTTTTCTTTTTCTTTCATTAATTTTCCCGAGGAGGAACAGCTTTGGGAAAACGTCGAAGTTGTTACGGCGAGTAACCTTCACAAATGGCGCCTTGGCCAGGATCAACTCGCTGAATCAAATTCAAAATCCACTCGAATACCAATTTAACTTTCAACGCCGCATACCACAGACGGTTACCACCACCATGGTAATCATTCTCTATGGTAGGACTCAGAACGGTATTTAAAAAGATTTGGTGATTTTTTTGTCTCAATTATTGTAAATCAAGTCAGGCCGGGGGTATAAATTTAATTTGCCACCTTTTTTTTCGAGCTTTTAAACCTTTGGAGATTAGACCTTTGGGGCCCGAGTTTTTCCTTTACAATTTTGTTTCATTGAGCTCTTTATTTATCAAGGGAAAATTTGTAGGCACTCTTGATTTGTTGGTGAGAAAATTGGGGTGGTCAAGGGGCCCCCTTCTTTACTGTTTTCTCGAGCCAGCATAGACCCTTTGTTTTCATTTACATATTGTTTAATTGAACAGAGATCGCCCTCTGGTTTTTTACAGTTTGAGTGGGGCAGGGAAAGAACCCTCCCTTTTCTTTTTTTACCCGTTTTTAGTTTTCCCCTGGTAGTTTAATTAAAGTTATTTTTTCAATATATGAATACCAGTTTTGGATAATGTGGGAAATAATTTTTAATAACAGGGAAAAAATTTTGAATCTTTCATTGTGCTAAGATCCAGGAAAAAGAAAGAAAGGAAAAAGAACCTTTAAAGACAGGAAAAAGGGAGGGGAAGAAGGGAAGGGGAAAAAGAAAGCCAAGAAAGCAGAAAGAGTCGGAAACAAAAAAGCGTGATAGACTTGATCGTGAGGAAAAAGAGCAAAAAAGAAAAAATGGTTTTAGGAGAGAAAAGATCGCGACTCGATAAAGCTCGCCTTGAATTTTAGAATAAAAAATTAACTTTCTCACAACGCAATTAGAGGGAAGGAGAAATTGAACCGTGCATTTGTGCCTATTCCAAACCTAATTTACCCCCTTCACGAGGGGGAAGACATTACTTCTAATTACAGGTTGAAAAAAACCGCTACCCCTCTGTAAAGGGCCTGCTAAACCCGGGGCCCCGGGTTGGGAATTTTTTTTTGGGTACACTTGAAATCTAGCAACTTTTGTCGGGGGATATCAACGTAATTTAACCTACTAAAGGGGAAAATCCTTAAAGCATATAAAAAAAACCCCAAAATTTTACAGGAAAGATTTCGGTAGCCACCTTACACCCGGCCCAAAATTTTCAGCTTTACAAAGTAACACTCTTTCTTTTGTTCGACTTTTGATAAAGTTCGGGAAAATGGATCACGTTTGAATCTTTTGAGACTTCAGGTTTGCCGTTCCTGAACCTTTTCCTCACCAGTTTACGAACATTCATAGAAAAGAACCTGATTAAGCTGAGGAAATTTTCTGAGGTACTGACCTGTTGCTGAGGGTTTACAATTTCCCATAAAGACCAAAAGGGTCGAACCCTAAGGGCAAGGGTTTATCAGACCTTAAGAAATCAAAGCCTCTAGTGGAAAGTAAAGTGACTTTTTTATTCCGTTTTTCTTTGTGTGGTGTTTTTAAGGGGAAAAAACGCCGATTGTCCTTCTAAGAAGGTCCAAAAAAGTTGGAAGGTGTTTTAAAGGCTGAAAGACCAAAAACACCCTTCTGTTCAGGAACAGTTAATGACTTAATGTATCTACCATTTTACAAGACACTGGGGCCATGTATAGTTTTTCATAACGTTCCCCAATCTTTAAAAAAACTCATTCCTCTGCTATAATTTCAGACAACTTGGGGGGTACGACACTTTTCCTACCATCCATTGTTACATTAGGGCTAAATGGTTTTACAGGTTTGTCTGAAGCAGTACTAGCTCCCCCTCCTTCTTCCGACTAATAGGTAATGTAAGAGGTGCCCTTCTTCCTCTGAGGTTGACCTTTCTCACAAAGATGGAATAAATTTTCAGATCCCTTCCCGTTTAGGCAAGAAGCCCCCGAAAGTTTCAGATGAGACAAATTTTTTCCCCGAGATTCATGGAGATTAAAAAAATAGGTGCATCTCCAATGAGGTAGTGGATATCCGGGGTTTCCTTGTTTGATGAAAGTGAATATACACCTCCGATACCAAAAGTCTTGACTAGGCTAGACAAAGCCCAGGCTTCTCCACTGTCCATCCCCCCTTTATTTTCCCTGACTTTAACCTTTAGTATATCGAAGGACTCCTTTGTCAATTTAAAAATGTAATTGCCCTCCTTCAGAAATTTCCCCTAATGCCGCTAAAAAAAAATCAAGTTTCCCCAAAGGGGAAAAACTTTTCATATAAATTTTAAAATATAAAAGGTATCTTTACAATCAGTATTCAAATTAAAATTCGTGAGATAGACATTCCCCTTAGTTTTCCAAGTCAATGCTAAGACTAATCTTAAAATGGCTATGCCGCCCGTGGCCGGAATTTCTGCATCGTAAAACCTTAAAAAAAATTAAGAAAAATTATTTTTTTGGCCAAAAATGTCCTCAGTTCACTACCTATTTTAGACGTTAAAATTTGCCAAATGTCATCCTCCCGAGGGATCAGCAGTACCTTGGTCAAAATGCCTATCTTTACGGACCGTTTGAAAAGGTAACTATTTACATCGTTGGGCCTTTTCTCCACTTTCATCTTGGGAATAGATATATATTAACATTAGTTTGATTATGCTTCGAGTTTTCCTGAAGCCGTTCCCTTAAAGACCAAAACCCTACAGAGGTGGCTGAAGCCCTTTTGTCCATCTTCTCGAGAGTGGGCATCCCTAGAGAAATTTTGTCTGACCGTGGGACACAATTCACATCTGACTTAATGCAACATCTATACCAACTCTGGGAGTGAAGCCTCTCTTCACCACACCCTATCATCCCAGCTGTAATGGGAGGATTGAGCACCAGCATTCGATTCTCAAGTCCATTTTAAGGAAACTTTTCTCCCTTAAACCTAAGGAGTGGCATCGTTACCTACCCTGTGCTTTGTTTGCCATGAGGGACGTTCCCAGTGACTCTTTGGGGTTTTCACCTTTTGAACTTCTCTATGGTAGACAGGCCAGATGTCCATTGTCCATCCTTCATGATTTATGGACTAATGAGGAGGTAAATGCTGAGGTTGAGTCTTCTTACCAGTTTCTCCTTGACCTTAGATCAAAACTTGAGGAGACCTCTGACATAGTTTCGAAAAACTTAAGCTTGTCAATGGACCAGTACAAAACCTATTTTGATTCCAAAAGTCAGAGGAGAAGTTTTAAAGTAGGGGATGAAGTTCTGGTGCTTTTGCCTATCAAGTCAAATAAATTATTAGTAGCATGGAAAGGTCCATATAAAGTATTAAAAATTTGTGGGAAAGTTGACTACCTCTTAGAAGTCAAAGGGAAACCTAAGCTTTATCATATCAACATCCTTAAGAAATATTACTGAAGAAATTCGGTTAACTGCCTTAATAACTTAGACTTAGTTTTTCCACACAAACTTGATAAAACAACTGAAGAATGTAAAGTGTGCGTAATTGACACCTCTAACTTAGACTATGATGAAGAACTACATGACTTGGTGACTCTTGACCACTCGGGCGCAACCAACATTAATATTAATGAATCTTTGGATGACCATAATAGACATGAACTACTTCAATGTGTTAGTAACTTTTCAGACGTCTTTACTGATATTCCAGGTGTTACCTCCACAGTAGTCCATAAGATTGACTTAGTGACGGAAAATCCTATCAAACGAAAATTATACCCAGTTCCAGGTCACCTTAGGGATGCATTTGACCGAGAAGTAGACAAATTATTAAAACTAAAGATCATTGAACCTTCAGTATCTGCATATTGCTCACCAGTAGTCATGGTTAAAAAGGAGGATAATTCATATAGACTTCCTATTGACTTCAGAGGCCTTAATGCTATAACTCGGTGGGATGCTGAGCCTATGCCCTCAATAGATAGCGATCTACACAAATTTTATTACGCTTCCTTCTTTTCAATGACTGATATTGCGCAGGCATATCATCAAGTAATGTTAGATCCTTCTTCTAAGCAGTACACTGCTTTTCCTACACACAAAGGACTGATGCAGTATAGAACTATGCCCTTCGTTTGGTAACTGCCTGTGCTACCTACGTGAGACTGATGAGAAAGGTCTTAGGTAATATGCCAAATGTTTCAGTTTATTTTTATAACATTTATGTAATGACATCTACGTGGGGCGAACATATCCAAACATTAACATCAGTTTTGCGTAGGTTATGCTCACATGGCCTCACTGCCAAGCCGAAGAAATGCTTCTTTGGGTATAACAAGGTTAGATATCTTGGACTGATACTTTCTAATAACTCTCTGCAACCTCTCCCCAGTAAGATCAAAGCTTTATTAGAATTTAAATTCCCCAAAACCAAGAATCTCATGCATAGCTTTCTTGGTTCTGTAAATTTTTATGCACGGTTTATCCCGAGCCTTACTGATCTTACAGGCATCTTATCCAACTTCCTTAAAAAGTCTGTGAAGGAACCTCTTGAACTTTCCGACGTAGCTCGGGAAAAGTTTAATGAGATTAAAAGTATCTTTTTGAAAGACCCTATACTTAAGATTCCAGATATTAATAAAACATTTTGTTTAAGAACTGATGCCTCCAATACTGGCTTAGGTGCAGTGTTACTACAATACCATGATGGTACTCCCTTCCCTGTATGCTTCTTAAGCTGGAAACTCCTTCCCACAGAAAAGACATACTCCACAATAGAAAAGGAATGTTTAGCCCTTGTGTGGGGTATCTCCAAACTTAAATTTTATTTGCTGGGAAAAGAATTCATTTTAGAAATGGACCACAAACCTTTGATAAACCTAGAAACTTTTAAGGGAACCAACAGTCGCCTCTTGAGGTGGACATTGGCACTCCAGGCTTTTAAGTTCCATATTGTGTATATCAATGGTTCATCCAATTATTTCTCTGACTGGTTAAGTCGTGACAGTCTGTAGAAGATTTGTTGCCTTACGCAACTTCCACCTGTTTGAACTTTTTCCTCGCCTATTCTTCTTATACTCCTTGACTATAAGTCTTGGTATGGGGGAGTGTGAGGGAAAAGTTCAATAGATAGGAGTAGCGATGGAGTATATAGTAACAATAGTTTCATTGCCGGCTACTTGTTAAGGTAGGGTAAGTCTAGCTCCCACTATTCCTGCCTTTTTCCCCCACCCCAAAAGCAATAGTTTGACTGCCGGCTGCTTGTTAAGGTAGGGTCAGTCTAGCTCCCGCTATCCCTTCCCCTCCCTCTTCCCCCACGAAAGGTGACGTGTGGGGCTCTGGTCAAACAGTAAATCACTCGACTCACAGCTCCCAACACTACTGTAAGTACATGCCTGCCTTGTATTCTAGTGGATTTATTGGTGGAAAGCTTCACTTTTGACCAATAATAAACTTAGTCCTTTCAGTCTTGCTCTAAGTTGACTGTTGTAATAATCACCACGTCTTTTGGGTATTGTACTTATCATGGAAAGTGATTTCTTAAGCAGTGGGTAACCTGTCTATCTTTCCAGCTTTGATGACAGAGAGGGTCACCTGCCAATGAACGAGTATAACTGAAGGAGACGGACTAACGTTCAGAGATGTCACAAATTCTGATCCACTTACCTGTTTAGTTGTATGCAAGTAGCACGATAAAACCCCTCATCATTTGCAGTCGACAAAACCTGATTTCCTGTCATCTGGAGGGATTATTCAAGGCTATACTGTGAAGAACTAGCCAGTGGGTTGTAACCAACACCTGCGACCCCCCCCCCCATCATCAGCAGCGTCTACGATTTCAACAACACACAGTGTCACCAACACCAGACACCCAGTTTTATAATGTTATTAGAGTTGAAATTCCAGATATCATTTATATTTTTCATTTTTTTCATCTTCTTTAAGGTAGGATCAATATTTCATATTTAAGTGTTTTAAAATTTATATTTTCTAAATAATAAAGTGTTATCATTGTCTGTTTATTATTTCTTTTTCAATTCATAATTTTCCTGAGGAGAAGCCAGCCTTTCGAATACTGTCTTAAGATTGTTACAGAGCTGATTAAGCCATCACATAGTCGGGCATATTTGTAGCTTGGATAGCGGGATATTTGGTAGCTTGGAGGGGGAGGTATATTTGTAGCTTGGAGGGGCAGGATTTTTGAGCTTGGAGGGGGAGGGTATATTGTAGCTGGAGGGGCAGGGGATATTTGTAGCTTGGAGGGAGGGGATATTTGTAGCTTGGAGGTGGCGGGATATTTGTACTTGTATTGGGAGGGATATTTGTAACTGGGAGAGGAGGGTATATTTGTAAGCTTGGAGGGGAGGGTATATTTTTACTTATAGGGGCTGAGTATTTGTAGCTTGGAGGGAAGGATATTGTAGGCTTGGATGGGCGGGGATTTTTGTAAGCTTGGAGGCGGATATTTGTAGCTTTGAGGGAGGTATATTTGTAGCTTGGAGGGCTGGATAATTGTAGTGGAGGGGAGTGGTATAATTGTAGCTTGGAGGTGGCTGATATATTTTGTAGCTTGGAGGGGAAGGGATATTATGTATGTAAGCTTGGAGGGGAGGGGATTATTTGTACTTGGAGGGGAAGGGGATATTTGTACTTGGGGAGGGGAGAGTATATTTTAGCTTGGAGGGAAGGGGATATTTGTAGCTTGGAGGGGGAGGTGGTATAATATGTAGCTTGGAGGGGAGGAATATAATTGTAGCTTGGAGGGGGAGTGATATTTGTAGCTTGGAGGAAAAGGGGATATTTGGGGGGGGGGGGGGTAAGCTTGGAGGGGAGGGTATATTGTACTTAGGAGGGGAGGGTATATTTGTACTTGGTGGGTAGGGATTTTGTATGCTTGGGAGGGGAGGGATATTAGAGCTTGGAGGGGAGGGGATATTTGTAGCTTGAAGGGGCGGGGATACTTTGTAAGCTTGGAGGGCGGGGATATTTGTAGCTTGGAAGGGGCGGTGATATTTTGTAGCTTGGAGGGAGGGGAATTTGTAGCTTGGAGGGGAGAGGATATTTTGTAGCTTGGAGGGTGAGGGGATATTTGTAGCTTGGAGGGGCGGGTATATTTTGTAGCTTGATGGGCGTGGTGATATTTGTAGCTTGGAGGGGAGGGTAATATTTGTTAGCTAGGAGGGGAAGGGGGATATTTGTAGCATGGAGAGGAGGTATATTTGTAGCTTGGAGCGGGTATATTTTTAGCTTGGAGGGGCCGGGGATATTTGAGCTTGGAGGGAGGGGATATATGTAGCTGGTGGGGAGGGGGATATTTGTAGCTGAGGGAGGGTATATTTGTAGCTTGGATTGGCGGATATTTTGTATCTTTGAGGGCGAGGGGATATTTGTAGCTTGGGAGGGGCTGGGATATTTGTTTGCTTGGAGGGGCGGGGATATCGTAGCTTGGAGGGGCGGGGATATTTGTAGCTGAGGGGAGGGGAATATTTGTAGCTTGGAGTGCGGGATATTTTGCAGCTTGGAGGGGAGGTGCATTTGTAGCTTGGAGGGGAGGGTATAATTGTAAAGCATTGAGGGGAGGTATATTTTGTAGCTTGGAATGCGGTGATATTTGTATCTTTGAGGGCGGTGATATTTGTAGTCTTTGAGGGGCCTGGGGATATTTGTTGCTTGGAGTGGGCGGGATAAACGTAGCTTGAGGGGCGGGGATATTTGTAGCTTGGAGGGGAGGGATATTTTAGCTGAGGGCGGGGATATTTGAATCTTGTGAGGAGTGGTATTTGTAGCTTGGAGGGAGGGTATATTTGTAGCTTGGAGGGGAGGGTATATTTGAAGCTGGGAGGGGCGGGTACATTTGGGGGGAGGGGGGGGAAGGGCAGGTATATTTGTAGCTTGAGGGGCGGGGATATTTGTAGCTTGGAGGCGGGGATAATTTTGTAGCTTGGAGGTGCGGGGATATTTGTAGCTTGGAGGGGAGGGTATATTTGTAGCTTGGAGGCGGGTATATTTGAGCTTGGAGGTGCGGGATATTTTGTAGCTTTGAGGTAGTGGATATTTGGTAGCTTTGAGGGGAGTGGTATTTGTAGCTTTGAGGTAGGATATTTGGGTAGCATTGAGGGGAGGGGAATATTTGAAGCTTGGAGGGGAGGGGATATTTGTAGCTTTGAGGGTAGGGGATATTTGTAGATGGTAGTGGGCAGTTATTTGTAGCTTGGAGGGGGCTGGGAATATACGTAGCTTGGAGGGGCGTGGTATTCGTAGCTTGGAGGGGCGGGATATATTGAGCTTGGTGGGCTTCCTGAACAGTACATCAACGTGCCTGTGTATTTATGCATGTAATTGTGTGAGTGGTCACATTACAAGAAGAAAAACATACATAATAGACTTTTATCATGTGATTCAGTCAGTAATCACCTGGATCCTGACATTCAGGCTGCATGATTCACTGCTGCAAGATAATGCGAACATTTTAACACTGTAACCCTTTACACTGCTTCGTAACTTGCTGTTGTATATCAGAGAAATCTTTAATTTTGTAGTTTGAATTGTTGCTCTTTGGGATTTGCTGATCAAATGTGCCACCACTAATTTACCATACACCTCCAGCCATAATACACAACAAACACTGCAACAAACACACCTTCACAAACTCTCTACACTCTAACCACAACACCTCACCATATACACTCCACCACACACTGTGAAAAACCCAAGTTTATATCCGTACAAGTGTAACGACACATGTGACATGGTAGGTTAGTAGAGGGACTCGCTAGCCACTGAGAAGTGTAGAGACGAAGTTAAACATCTGACTAAGATTATTTACGTACAGTTGTTAAATGTGCAATTATCTATATGGTAACAATGTGTTATTACCTAGGAAACCCCAAAAAAAGTCAGTGACTTATCTTGGGGGTCCTTGATTGTAAATTAGCTTGGTACGGTGACCGCCAGGCCTGGAGGCAAAAGCTCTCGTTTCAACACGGTGAGGGTCCGGGTTCGATTCCCGGCAAGAGGTGGAAAACAACGAACGTGTTGCCTTACACCGACTGTCTATGTTCACACCATCAGTAAAATGGTTACCTGGGTGTTATCGGACCTGGTGTGGGTCGCATTGCCGGGATAAAACTGACCTAATTTGAGGGAAATGCCTCTACTTAACAAGTGACTTTCTATATAGTAGTAATGTCCTTGAGATGACAACTATGGTCCTGTAAACCTTGTACATGTACTTGTAGAAAATATATATCATTATAAATTTATTATTATTATTATTATTATTATTATTATTATTATTATTATTATTAATTTACTTATTGCTGTTTTGTTGTATATTAAGCTATACGAAGACCCTAAAATTTTAGTTCAGACAGTAAATTCATGAATTAAGAGTAAAATAGCTAAAATACCGATGTTGTTGTTCTCTATAGTCCTACAACATTAAATTCCAACTGATGTCTTTAGGTCCATAGTCATAAACCAGAGAGGTTCTAACCTTTCACGAATTCAGAACCCCCAGTGGATTGTGCCCATACTCCGACCGCCAGACTGTCTAAAATCATCACACCACCATTCCCTGTTAGGTACCAGTATGACTTTAACAGATGTCAGCAACTTGGGTTTGATGTACATATGTATATAGCTAGCTTAGTTTTTAGTCAAATTTTGTCAAAAACAGGACAAGCATTTCCCTGACGCTTGAGCTTTGTCAATCTAACCGATGCCCTCCTGTGGCTTACCCTCTTCCACCCTTTCAAAAATTATAGTTAGGATTATAACCTTTGGTGATTAAGTTTTATATAAGAACAGAATAGCTGAAAGAAAATCATTAGGGGTTTCCATTATATATATTATAAGCTAACAGCAAATTGTTCATAAAAACGACTCCCTTAACCCCAAGGGGTATGGATACCAATAATGGGGATATAGATTATTCCTAAGGGATAGCTGAAGGGCCCAGCTCGTGTTATCCGAGAGAAGAGACGTAAGATAATTCACTATATAATTCATGACTAAGGCTACCGTGCAATTATAAGTGATTCAATCGTCCTTGGGTGAGATAGACATCAAGGAATAACTCCGCATTGCAACAATCCCAAGGTAAGGTCGTCATTGGACCCCATTTGTGAGGATTTTTGCAAATCTGTTAGTTCACATGGGTATTTTTGTAGGGTTATATTGGGAGTCTATAACAGCCCCTTACAAAAAACATAATAAGGAATTAGTCCAGTAATAAAAACATTAGCCCAATTCATTCCCTACACAAAAATTAAGGTAAATTATCAATATTTTTCCACCATCCACCTTGCCGGGGGAATTAAAAACAGATGTTCAATTAGATATGGAACCTTACTACTGGAAAAAAAAAGAAACTCCAATTCCTGGGATCAAAGGAGGAAAAACCTGCTGCCAACAACCTGGGAAGTGACATCACGAGAATTTAAAGCCCGCTGTCAGCTGTTGAGTGCACTCAAAGAAGAGATGAAAAGAGGATATGAGGAACAAGAGGAAGAGGTGCTTTTGCTCTTCCCAGGCAGGTCATAGCATCGCTCTCCTTACTTAATCCGTCTCCCGACGATCCCGTATGTGGGAGGGGAACCTTACCAGCGTCGTCTTCGCCTTGAAATTACACGATGAGCAACGCTAATCTGTCAAGATCAACCAAAAGAAAAGTTGTACCGTTTGATGATTCAACGAAGATTGTTCTTGGCAACTGCTGTTCAGGAGCACTGCAAGTAAAATTCAACACCATTTTGTTCACTGAAAGAAGCATTCAGTGTTGTAGTCACGATGATGCAGAAGCAGAGAGCTACGTACTACAGAAGCCACCACAACTCTTACTGCTCAAGAGATTTATACGTTACATAATCATTGCCTTCTGGGCAAGAAATCAGTATTCCCTTAAACAAGTGGGACAAATTCTGACTCTCAATCACTTCATGAATCCAAGTCCAACATCTAGACTGCAAAATACTTGTGGCTAACTGTTGACAGCATTTACCAAAATCCAATGCAACGTCCATGCTCAAGGTCACCCTTCACCTACCGTGAAACATGGCTGCCACTGCTCCTGAACAAGGTCTTGCTGTCTACTACTACTACATCAGTTCCTACCTACCTATAAGCAGAGAGATATCACTAACATCCAACAATGCTGAACTGTTATTCAAACCATCACACCCACACCAAAGCTGTCCAGTAAAAAGACAAGAGTTCTGCACTATGAGCATCTTGTGGTAGTAAGGAACACACCTTCATTCCTGTACCGCTGCTGCTTCCAACACAACCAAGCGGCTTAAACTGCAAAAGTAAAGACCCTCATACACGGTAGCAAAATGTCCTACAAGAAAGGATATATATGGAAGAAAACACAAGATGGCAGCAAAGAAAAAACCATACAAGCAACACTCCAACGTAAGCAGCAATTGCAAAGATACAAGCAGACACAACAAAATTACTTCAAGCAATCTACTCAGTCCCGCCTCCACCATCATCACTAACTCCTCCAACATTGTGACGGTACAACCAAGATCCACTACTGTTTACTATAAGCGCTCACATGCAAACAAGGGCTGAACCTTGGATGCCATTAACTCTACCATACAACGAGTTATTTGCATTAAATAAAATGCCATCATTCAAATTCCCAGCATCTCCACCTTCGAAGAATACTAAAATTCACCAGGACCTAATTTCCTCCTCAGCGCCAGCAGCTCCAACACCTCCAACACTAGTGACGTCACTCAACAATCACCTATAACGTCCAAGACAGCACCACGTCTCCTATTCGTCGATTGGCTCGTCGGTGACGGCGCAAATATCTTTTCCTTCGCTCCACTCACACACTACCAAAGGACCAATCCCAGAAGCCGACGATTCACCACAGTCTTCTCTACACTGTAAGCAGAGACACCAACAATGAATGAACCTTCAATGGTGCAGACCACAATAACCTCACCAGTCCATCACCGACGTATTATAAACAGAAGACCAACACCGAGATCAATACCATACACAACTTCTTCGAGGACGACGAGAGAAGTCGTAAGATGGGAAGGAAGAAGGATAAGGGAGGATGGAAATAACTGGAAAAGGATGGGGAGGAGGGAAGAGAAGAATCAAGGCAAGTGGCCCAACCACTTTGGACATGGGTACAAAAGTACTGGAGACTAGATAATTGAGTGTCAGAAATGCAGCAAGCAATGAGTTTGGTTATGGTCTTAAACCGTTTATCAGTGTCGGTATATTGTTTTCGAGGAGTTGATCACACTTATTGGAGAGCTGTATTAGAATTCTTTGTTTTGGAGGGGTGGAGTATTTGGCTTTGTAGGTATGGAATGGTCTTTCTTCGCTTTTGGTACGATACAGTGTTGTCTTGGAGATGTTGGATGAGATTTCTTAGTCGAGTCATGCTTGCAGGGATAGCCTCGTGGTGTAGAATACGAGTCCTTTTGTTTAAAGCATGGTGTTGCCATAATGGACTGACTAAGTAGAGAAGCGGTGGTGAGTAACGGAAGGTGGTCTGTGCTCCTTTATCAACTTCATTAGACGAATTAGAAGAAAGTTTTTCTGTGGTGTAAGGCTTCTGATTGGTTGGATTTCAAGTGAGAGGTGGTGCGTGGAGCGCTTCTTCTCATTGGTACCGTTGTTTGATTGAACGTTCACTAGTTGGTGTGTTGAAGAGAATTCAGCAGAAGAGTTGGCGAGTTAAGTTTTTGGGTGAATTTGAGAATTTTCTTCAAAAGGAGATGCTTGAAATAGTAAATGAAGGCATATTATTTAATGCAAATAACTCGATATATGAAGAGTTAAAGGATCCGCAGGTATAGCATCCAAGTTCTGCATGTGACGCGTAATAGTAAGCAGTTAGTGGATCTTGGGTACGTCACATGTTGGAGGAGTGATGATGGTGGAGGAGGGCTGAGTAGATTTCTTGAAGTAATTTTGTAGTGTTGCTTGAAATCATTTGGACAATTGCTGCATATTGTTGGAGTGTTGCTTGTAGTTTTTTTCTTTGCTGCCATCTTGTGTTTCTCATAATTATCCTTTCTTATAGAAATTTTTGCTGCAGTGTATGGTGGTCATTACTGTTGCAGTTTAAGGCACGCTGGTTGTGAATGGGCAGCAACGTGCAGGAACTGAAGGTGTTCCCTCACTACCACATGTATGCAGAACTGTCTTGACTATTTAACTGGACAAGCGTTTGGTGGTGAGATGGTATGAATAACAGTTCCAGCATTGTTGAATGTAGTGTTTAACTCTCTGCTTCAATGTAGGTATGTACTGATATAGTAGTAGTAGACAGCAAGACCTTGGTTACAGAGCAGTGGCACGGCCAAGTATCACGTCGGTGAAGGTGACTTGAGTATTGGAACGTTGCATTTTGGGATTTATTGTAATGCTGTCCACAGTAGCCCAAGTATTTTTGCGTCTCGATGGATGACTTGAGTTCAGCAGTTGATTGAGAAGTCAGAATTCTTGTCAAGTTTTTTAAGAATACTGGGGGATTTCCTTGCACTGAGGGCAGGAGATTGAGTAACAGTAAACCCATGAAGCAGTAAGAGATGGTGGCTTCTGTAGTAAGTACTTCTCTGCTTCAGGCATCATCGGGTGACCACACAACAATGAAAGCTTCATTTCACAGTGACAATAGGTGTTTGAAATTTACTGCATGATCTTTGAACAATAGTTTGCAAGAGCAATCTCGTTAAATCATCAACGTACCGTTTTGTTTGGTTTGATCTTACACGATCTGCGTAGCTCATCGTGATAAGTCAAGGCGATGACAACGCTAGTAAAGGTTCCACCTCTCCCAACGGGGATCGGTAGGGATGACAGAGTCAACCTACACTGGAAAAGATATAACTTTTTGTAACGACTCCTGACCAAGAACACACCATAAAATGTCGACACTTTTACGAGAATTACACGACAGAACAGTCAAGTTACAAATCAAAAGAACCCACTGGTCCTTCACAGCACTCCAAGATGAACCATTCGACCAGTTGCACGCCGACCCAGCATTTCGACCCAAGATTACAAGACTACTCATCTTACTCACTTTTCCTCCCAACAACTCAGCAACATAAGGAATGCCTCCAACACTGAAGAAAATGATGTAACACCTGACTCACACTTTACCGACACCTGAGCCAATCAAGATATCAGCCTCCCTTGACCACGTCCTCCAGCTTCTGCAGCTGCCAGTGCACATCAAGAATGCAAGACGCAGATTGCTATGCCAGCCGGACGACCAGATGACTCACTGTTTTTGTGCTGCTGTTTTTCCTCTGCTTCCAAGTCTTAGCTGTGGTTCCTGAATCTGATCTGATCTTGAGGTCACTCAGTCACCTCCTGGACACTGCAAGGTAAGGTATACACTTCGTTCTCAAAGGAAACTCTGCTTAAGGTAATCTTCCTGGCTTTCTGGTTAAGGTTTAGTCTTAATGATGCATTATGTAGGTTTATGATCGTGTACAGGTCTGTGTTTAATGAAAAGTTTTGTGGGGGGTGTTTGAATGTCTGTTGTTTGACTGACTGTGTTTGTTCTCTGTTTAGGAGTGTGACTGTAGTGTCTTGTGGTAACTGTATTATGGTGTCACTCCAGGTATACCTATGTTGACTATAGTGACTGACTAGTGTACTGTAAGGTGATTATATGACATATGGTGATATTGGGACTGTTTCTATAACTTATGACTTTGCTGACTAGTGACTGTTAAGGAGAACCATAGTGACATTGTTGATCTCCTGTGATCAAGGAACTGTAGCTCCCTTCCCTTCCGTTCTATCAATCTGATCACCCTCAAATTCACCAGTATACCCACCTACAATTTTTTAACGCTTTCCTCATGACTGCGAACTTCAACGTAAAATGCAGAAGTTCAAATATTGGCTGCTAATGTTTTAATTTGTCAGGAAACAGGAAAAAACTGTTTCTTGATGCGGGTCAAAGTTGTATGATGACCAGCAACTAGAGCTTTTGGTCATCTGACCCGAGGCCATCCACTGGCTAAATAATTATATGTACCAATAATTACATTGCTGTTAGTAATTGAATATATAATATGTAAGAGAATGTGTATATCAACATTCAATTGTATAGAATTCGTATATATAAATTTTGTTGGTATATATATATTTTCGTTTTATTTTATTCATCATTCAGTTTTTAATTTTACTGTCCCATGTAACTTGAACATTTATTTATGGAAACACGGAAAAAAATACATTGGAAGAAGACAGCTGTACTCCTGATTTCCCTTTTTCAATGTACTTCGTCTGTTTTTTTCATATATCGTGATGTTTTGATGGAAAGTAATGGGGGGAGGGATGGGCTTTATCAGTGCAAGTTCGCTCACCAGAAGCTTTTTATCTTTATTTGTAGCCTTTGGAGGGAGGAGGTATATTTGTAGCTTGGAGGGGGGGTATATTTGTAGCCTTGGCGGGGGCGGGATATTTCTAGCTTGGAGGGGAAGAGGATCATTGTAGCCTAGGGACGGAGGGTATATTTGTAGCTTGGAGGAGGGAAATTTGTAGCTTGGAAGGGAGGGGATATTTGTAGCTTGGAGGGAGGGGATATTAGTAGCTTGGAAGGGAGGGTATATATTTGTAGCTTGGAGGAAGGGGATATTTGTAGCTTGGAGGAAGTGGATATTGTTAGCTTGAGGGGCGGGTATATTTGTAGTTTTGGAAGGGAGGGGATATTTTGTAGCTATGGAGGGAGGGGATATATTGTAGCTTGGAGGAAGGAGAAATTTGTAACTTGAGGGAGGGTATATTTGTAGCTTGAAGGGTCAGGGATATTTGAACTTGGAAGGTGAGGGGATATTTTTTGTAGCTTGGAGGGGAGGGGATATTTGTACTTTGGAGGGAAGGGTATATTTGTAGCTTGGAGGGAGGGGAATTTGTAGCCTTGGAGGAGGAAGGGGATATTTGTAGCTGGAGGAAGGGATATATGAGCTTGGAGGGGAGGGGATAATTGTAGCTTGGAGGGGAGATGATATTTGTAGCTTGGAGGGGCAGGGATATTTGTAGCTTGGAAGGAGGGATATTGTAGCATGGAGGGGGAGGGGTATTTGTAGTCTTGGAGGGAAGGGGATATTTGTAGCTGGAGTGTAGGGGATATATTAGCTTGGAGGGGAGGGGATATTTGTAATTGGAGGAAGGGGTATATTCGTCTTTGGAGGAAAGGGGATAATTGAAGGCTTAGAGGGGAGGGGATATTTGTATGCTTTGATGGGAGGGAGATATTTGATAGCTTGGAAGGGGAGGGGATATTAGTACTTGGATGGGGAGGGGATATTTGTAGCTTGGAGGGGCGACGTAAATATTTTGTACTTGGAGCTGCGGGATTATTTGTAGCATGGAGGGCGGGGATATTGTAGCTTGGAGGAAGGGGGATAATTTGTAGCCTTGGAGGGGTGGGATATTTGTAGATATGGAGGGGATGGTATATTTTAGCTAGGAGGTGAGGTATATATAGTACTTTGGGAGGGGTCCGGGTAATTTGTCAAGCTTGAGGGGCGGGGATAATTGTAGCTTGGAGGGGAGGAAATATGTAACTTGCGGGAGGGGTGATATTTGTAGCTTGGAGGTGAGGGGATATTTGTAGCTTGGGAGGGAGGGAATAATTGTAGCTTGGAGGGGCTGGTATATTTGTAGCTTGGAGGGGCGGGGATTATTTGTAGCTTGGAGGGGAGGGGATATTTGTAGCTTGGAGTGGAGGGGATATTTGTAGCTTTGAGGGAGTGGATATTTGTAGCTTGGAGGGGAGGGGATATTTGTAGCTTTGAGGGGAGGGATAATTTGTAGCTTTGATGGAGGGGATATTTTGTAGCTTTAGGGGAGGGATATTTGTGCTTTGATGGCAGGTATATTTGTAGCTATGGGAGGTGCGGTAATATTTGAGCTGAGGGTCGGTATATTCGTAGCTTTGAGGGGAGGTGAATATTTGTAGCTTGTATGAGCGGGTATATTTGTAGCTTGGAGGGAGGGGATATTGTAGCTGGAGGGGAGGGGTATATTTGTCTTGGAGGGGAGGTCGATATATATGTAGCTTGGAAGGGAGGGGAAATTGGCCGCTATGGAGGGTAGGGGATATTTGTAGCTTGAAAGGGGAGGGGATAATAGTAAGCTTGAGTGGGCGGGTATATTTTAGCTTGGAGGGGCTGGTATATTTTAGCTTGAAGGGAGGAATATTTGTAGCTTGGTAGGGCGGTATATTTTGTAGCTTTGGAGGCGGAGTATATTATTGTAGCTTGTAGGGGCGGTACAAATATGTAGCTTGAAGGGGAGGGGATATTTGTAGCTTTGAGGAGCGGGTATATTTTGTAACATTGGAGGGGCCGGGTATATTTGTAGTCTTGGAGGGTCGGGTATATTTCGTAGCTTGGAAGGGGGGTGATAATTGTAGCTTGTATGAGCGTGTATATTTGTACTTTTAGAGGAGGGGATATTTGTAGCTTGGCGGGGAGGGTTATTTGTATGCTTGGAGGGAGGCGGAATATTTTGCAGCTTGGAAAGGGAGGGGAAATTGCATCTTGGAGGGAGGGGATATTTGTAGCTTGAAGGGGAGGGGATATTTGTAGTTGGAGGGCGGGATATATATGAAGCATGGAGGGAGCAGGAAATATGAGTAGCTTGAAGGGGAGGGGAATAATTTGTAGCTTGAGGGGCGGTATATTTGTAGCTTGAGGGCGGGTATATTTGTAGCTTGGCAGGGCGGTATATTGTAGCTTTGAAGGGAGGGGATATTTGTACTTTGAGGAGCGGGTATATTTGTAACTTGGAGGGGCGGGTATATTGTAGCTTGGAGGGGCGGGTAATTTTGTAGCTTGGTAGGGGAGGGGATATTTGTAGCTTGGAGAGGGCGGGGATATTTGTAGCTGGAGGGGAGGGGATATTTGTAGCTTCGAGGGCATGAATACTTGTATCTTGGTATGGGAGGAGATATTTGGTAGCTTGGAGGGATGAGATATTTGTAGCTTGAGGGGTGGGATATTTGTGGTAGCTTGAGGGGCGGGGATATTTGTATCTTTGAGGGCTGGTATATTTGGTAGTTGGGGTCAGAGGAAATTTGATCTTTGAGGGGCGGGGACTAATTTTAGCTTGGTGTGAGGGCGGGATATATGTAGCTTGGAGGGGCGGATATATATAGTAGTCTTAGAGGGGGGTCGGGGATATTTGTAAGCTTGGAGGGGTAGGGGATAATTTGTAGCATGGAGGGGATGGATATTTGATAGCTTGGAGGGGCGGGTTATTTGTAGCTTGGATGGCCGGGTATATTTGTAGCTTTGGAGGGGAGGGTATATTTGGAAGCTTGAAGGGGCGGGTTATTTGTAGCTTGGAGGGGCGGATAAATTTTGTAGCTTGGATTGTCGTATGTATTTTGTTAGCTTGGAGGGTCGGGTGTAATTGTAGCATGGAGGGTAGGGATATTTGTAGCTTGGAGGTTCGGGAGTTTTGTATCTGGAGTCCGGTGGTATTTGTAGCTTGGAGGTGGCGGGTATATTTGTAGCATTGGAGGGCGGGTGTATTTGTAGCTTGGAGGGGAGGGGAATTTGTAGCTTGGAGTGAGGAGGAGATATTTTGTAGCTTGGAGGGGCGGGGATAATTGTAGCTTGGAGGGCAGGGATTTTTGTAGCTTGGAGGGGTAGGGTCTATTTATAGCTTGGAGGAGGGAATTTATATAGACTTGGAGGGGGCGGGGTTTATTGATAGCTTGGAGGGGCGGGGATACTGAAGCTTGGAGGGGCGAGATATTTGTATCTGTGGAGGGGCGGGTATATTTGGTAGCTTGGAGGGCGGGGTATAATTGTATCTTGGAGGGGAGGGATATTTGTAGCTTGGAGGGCTGGAATATTTGTAGCTTGGAGGGAGGGGATATTTGTAGCTTTCGAGGGCAGGAATACTTAATCTTGGATGGTGAGGAGATAATTTGTAGCTTGGAGGGAGGAGATAATTGTAGTCTTGGAGGGGTGGTGATATTTGTAGCTTGGAGGGGGCGGGGTATATTGTATCTTTGATGGGCGGGTATATTTGTAGCTTGAGTGCAGGGAAAATTGTATCCTTGAGGGGCCTGGGATATATTTAGCTTGAGGTGGCGGGATATATGTAGCTTGGAGGGCGGATATATATGTAGCTTAGAGGGGCGAGGGAAATTTGTAGCTTGGAGGGGAGGGGATAAAATTGATACTTGGAGGGAGTGATAATTGATAGCTTGGAGGGGCGGGTATATTTTGTAGCTTGGGAGGGGCGGGTATAATTTGAAGCTTGGAGGGAGGGTATATATGTAGCTTGAAGTGGCGGGTTTATTGTAATGGAGGGGCGGGTATATTGTAGCACGGAGGGTCGGTGTATTTGTAGCTTGGAGGGTCCGGGTGTATTGTAGCTTTGAGGGGAGGGGATATTTGTAGCTTGGAGGGCGGGTATATTTGTAGCATGAGGTCGGTGGATTAGTAGCTTGAGGAGGGCTATTTGTACCTTGGAGGAGGAGGAGATATTTAGTAGCTTGGAGGGCGGGATTATGTACTTGGAGGGGCAGGATTTTTGTTAGCTTGGAGGGGAGGGTATATTTATAGCTGGAGGGGAGGAATATTAAAGCTTGGAGGGGCGGGGTTATTTTTAGCATTGAGGGGCGGGGATATCTGAAGCTTTAGAGGGGCGAGGATAATTGTAGCTTTGGGGGGCAGGTATATTTGTAGCTTGGAGGGGAGGTAATAATTAAAACTTTGGAGTGAGGAAAATTGTAGCTTGTGAGGGGCGGGTTATTTGTAGTTTGGAGGGGCGGGGATATTTGTACTAGGAGGGGCGAGGATATTGTAGTCTTGGAGGGAGGAGAAAAATTGTAGCTTGGAGGGGCGGGGGATATTTGTACTTGTAGTGCGGGGATATTTGTAGCTTGGAGGGGGCGGGGATATATGAAGCTTGGAGTTGGTGATATTTGTAGCTTGGAGGGGCGGGAAATTTGAAGGTATCTTGGAGGGGCGGGTAATTATGTAACTTGGAGCGGCGAGGATATTTGTAGTTTGTAGGGGCGGTGATATAATGTAGCTTTGAGGCGTGATATATGAAGCTTGGAGGGGCGGGTAAAAATTAGCTTGGAGGGCGGGGATATTTGTATCAATGTAGGGGGCGGGTATATTGTAGCTTTGAGGGCGGGATATTTTTGTAGCTTGGAGTGCGGGGATAAAATGTAGCATGGAGAGGGGCGGGGATATATAGAGCTTGAGTAGGTGCGGATATCTGTAGCTTGGAGGTCGATGAATATAGGTAGCTTGAGGGCGTCTGAATTTTATGGTTTTTCTGTAGCATCAACGCGACTGTGGAGTATTTAAGCATGTCATTGTGATAATGGTCCCATCAAGACAAGAAAAACATACATAATAGACTTTTATCATGTGATTCAGTTCAGTAATCACCTGGATCCTGGACATTCAAGCTGCATGATTCACTCTGCAGATATATGCGAAGCATTGTACCTGGACCCTTTACACTGCTTCGTAAACTTGCTGTTGTATATCAGAGAAATCATGTTATATTATGTAGTCTGATGTTGCTCCTGGGTTTTTCTGATCAAATGTGCCACCACAAATTTTTCCATACACACTCCCACCACATCCACAACACATCCACTGCAACATACACACTTCACAAAGAACAGAAGAACAAAAGAACGAGGAACACTGAAGAAGGCCTACTGGCCCATCGAGCAGGATCCAAGTCTCCTACCGGCATAAGCCAAAATGCACCCAACCTATCAGGTCATGATCACATAGACTATAAGGGATGAACACGCAACCGAGACCTGGTAGTCACAAGCTATGAGTCCAACTCACACCCACCCCTAGTCGGCCACATCCCACTCATGTAAATATCCAACCTATTTTTAAACTACACAACGTTCTGGCCTCCTATAACTGTACTCGGGCGTTTGTTTCCCACTCATCCACAACTCTTATTACCAAACCAGTAACTTTCCTATATCCTTCCTGTATCTGAATTTTTCCAACTTAAAAACCATTGCTGCGAGTCCTGTCTAGGCTAGATATTTTCAGCACACTATTTACATCCCCTTTATTTATTCCTGTCTTCCATTTATACACCTCAATCATATCTCCCCTAATTCTACGTCTTTCTAGAGAGTGCAGATTCAGGGCCCTTAGTCTATCCTCATAGGGAGGTTTCTGATACATGGGATCAACTTTGTCATCCTTCTTTGTACATTTTCAGAGAATTTATATCCATCCTGTAAATACAGTGACCAAAACTGTGCAGCATAATCTAAATGAGGCCTAACCAAGGATGTATAGAGTTGAAGAACAACCTGGGACTCCTATTATTTATGCTTCTTGATGTGAAACCAAGGATTTTATTATTAGCTTTATTGCGAACACTTATGCACTGTTGTCTTGGTTCAGATTACTGCTAACCAGAACTCCTAAATCTTTTTCGCAATCCGTAATATTAAGATCTACATTATTTAGTTTATATGTGGCATGGTTATTGTCCTGTCCAACATTTAGAAACTTTGCATTTGTCTATATTAAACTGCATCTGCCACTTCTCCGACCACTGCATCAGTTTATTCAAATCTTCCTGGAGTGCTCGAATGTCCTCGTCAGAATGAATTCGACGGCCTGTTTTGGTGTCATCGGCAAACTTGCCGATGTCGCTCTTTATGCCCTCATCTATGTCGTTTATGTAGATTGTGAACAGCAGGGGGCCCAACACTGACCCCTGTGGAACACCGCTCGTAACGCTTCCCCACTCTGATTTCTCCGCATTTATGCAAACTCTCTGCTGCCTATTTGTCAACCATGCCTCTATCCAGGAAAAAATTTCTCCTATTCCATGTGCTTTAATTTTCCTCAATAGTCTCTGATGTGGGACCCTGTCAAAAGCCTTACTGAAGTCCATATACACATATCATATTCATTACCATGATCTACCTCCTCAAATACCTTAGTGAAAAAAGTTAATAAATTCGTAAGGCAGGAACGCCCCTTTGTAAAACCATGCTGAGATTCGTTGATTAATTTATGTTTTTCAAGGTGGCTACGAACTGCCTCAGCAATTATTGATTCCATAAATTTTCCCACTATGGAGGTTAGGCTTATTGGTCTATAGTTCGAAGCTAAGGACCTGTCACCTGTTTTGAAAATAGGCATCACATTTGCCATTTTCCACTTATCTGGCACCATGCCCTTTTGTAGTGATATGTTGAAAAGATTAGCCAAAGGTGTGCTAAGCTCCTCTTTACATTCCTTTAGAACCCTTGCATACAGTTCATCAGGGACTGGGGATTTGTTAGGTTTTAATTTATCTATTTGCCTAAGGACCATGTCACTTGTGACCCTAATCATGCACAGTTTATTCTCGTCCTGTTCTACATAATTTATCATTACTGGAATATCGCTGGTATCCTCCTGTGTAAAAACTGAGAGGAAGTATGTGTTAAAAATTCTACACATTTCCTTATCACAGTCAGTGAGCTGACCCGAGGAACTTTTGAGTGGGCCTATCTTGTCCCTGATCTTACTTCTGTATACCTGAAAGAATCCTTTTGGGTTAGTCTTCGATTCTCTTGCAACTTTAACCTCATAATCTCTTTTTGCTTTTCTAATTCCTTTTTTTATTTCTCTCTTTAACTGACTGAATATATCGATTTCTTAATTGCCCCTCTCCTCTTTTGATTTGCCTATATATGCCTCTCTCTTTTGACCAATCAGATATTTTAATCTATTGTTCATCCATTTAGGATCATTTTGTTTGATTGATTTCCCTATTTGGAACATAATTTGACTGAGCAGCTAGAACTATGCCTGGAAAGCATCATATCGGCAACCATCACCACCTACCTGACCCTTAGTCAGGTCATTCCACGTTCAGCCCACCTAAGTAATTTTTCAGTCCTATGAATCAGCCAAGCGAAAGTCAGGGACGGAGACTTGATTGCCATTATTAGGGAATTCCATGATATAATTAAAAACTGAGTGATTTGTGATCACTTTCCCCAAGCTCATCATTAACCTCAAGATTATTAATTAGTGTTTCCCTACTGGCAAGAACCAAGTCAAGGAGGTTATTTCCCCTAGTAGGCTCTGTCACAAACTGTTTTAAAAACAATCCTGGATCGTATCAAGAAAGTCACCTGACTCTAAATTTCCTGTCAAATTGCTCCAGTCAATCTGTCTATAGTTGAAATCTCCCATTAGCACAACATTTTCGTATGTAGATGCCTTCGAATTTCGTCCCATAGAAGTTTACTGCACTCCCTATCAAGATTTGGGGCCCTGTAAATCACACCCAAAATTAGTTTTTCTCGGCCCTCGAGAAGCTGTAACCAAACAGATTCAGTGGCTGATGCTTCTAATTTAATATCTTGTCTAACACAACAATTTAAATTGTCTCTGACATACATCGCTACTCCACCACCTTTCCTGTTGACCCTGTCAGTGTGGAATAATTTATAGCCTTGTATGTGACATTCAGAGGGCATCTCTCTATCTTTCAGATTGACCCCGGTCTTGTTATAGCAATAATATCTATGTTTCCTGCCACTTGCAATTTAAATCTTAGCTTATCTACTTTATTTCTTACACTCCTGCTATTAGTATAGAAAACCCTTTAAAGGGGAAAGTAGTCCCTTGCTCCCCTCTGCTGTCCCCTTTGTTTGTGACCTGATCTATTGTCTTTATTTATAACTTCATGCTGAATGCCTTTTATAATTTATGTTCCAACCCTAGTGTTGCAACCTGCTTGTTTCCCACACACACCCATACCTCTATTTTTTCATCAGTTTAAAAATCATGGGGCATTTCACCAATGGCCTTCTCAATCGAGTCTGCAAGTGCTACCACCCCAGCCCCAGAGAGATGTACCCATCCCTTGCATCCCATATCATGTTTGCCATTAAAGTTGTTCCAGTTGTCAATGAATGGGATTGCAAATTCATTGCAGTATCTGTCTAGCCAGCAATTTAACCCAATTGCCCTAGACACCATTCATTTCCTACTCCCCTTCTAGGCAAGATGCTACATATGATTGGGATCCCTCCCTTTGACTTAATGAAATCTATAGTGACCTGTACTTATCTAGCAGCTCTTCTCTCCTACCCTTCCCAATATCATTTCCACCAGCACTGGGGGACAGAAAAAGGGGCTTGTTCCCATTACTGACATGATATTATCCACCCTTTGTTGACTATGTCCCCAACACCAGCTCCGGGAAGCACCTCTATCTCTAATCTTCTTATTTCCCATTACAAAAAGCACGGTCAAAATATCTTACTGAGAGTCACCAACCACAGAATGCGCTTACCTCCATTAGCAGGGGCAGTAGTACCCCTTTCCTTCAATGGCCCCTGAAGTACATTCATCCCTTTTGTGATTTGTCCAGGATGCGTCCCACATGTGGCCTCAGCTGCCCCCTGGGTGCCAGTGTTTACAAGCCAGCCAGTACAGTTGCATCTAAGCATACATTCGGTACAATTTCATATTATTTCATATCATCAGTGTTTTTAGTGCTTCTAACTGCAAAATAAGTCACCATGGGCCCCAAGGAAAGCTTTTGAGTGCCAAACCTGGTGGATAAACTTGTTGTTGTTGTTGTTGTTGTTTATACTCTCTACACTCTACCACAAACACTTAACCATGCACACTCCACTACACATTCCTCCATATACACTCCACCGCCCCACTGTGAAAATCCCAAGTTATCCGTACAAGTGTAAAGAGCATTGCGAAGGTGGTTGGTTTAGAGAGGGACTCGTAGCCACTGAGAAGTGTTGAGACGAAGTTAAACTTCTGACTTATGCTTATTTATGTACAGGTGTGATTATGTGCAATTATCATATATGGTAACATGTGTGTATATTATCTAGGATAACCCCAAAAGTCAGTGACTTATATTGGGGGTCCTTGATTGTAAATTAGTTGGTACGGTGACCCAGGCCTGGAGGCAAAAGCTCTCGTTTCACACGGTGAGGGGTCCGGGTTCAGATTCCCGGCAAGAGGGTTGGAAAATCGGGTATGGTGTTTGCCTACACCGACTAGTCTTGTTCTACCATCAGTAAAGTGGGTACCTGGGTGTTAGTGGATGGTGGGGTTCGCATGCCAGGATAAAACTGACCTCATTTGTGGGAAATGCTCAGCATAACAAGTGACTTTCTATATAAGTAGTATGTCATTGATGTCAACTATGGTCTGTATACCTTGTACATGTACTTGTAGAAAAGATATTGTTATTATTATTATTATTATTATTATTATTATTATTATTATTATTATTATTATTATTATTATTATTAAGCTAGAACGTAGTCTAAAATTTTAGTTCAGACAGTTAAATCAGGAATGTAAGAGTAATTAGCTTAAATACCGATGTTGTTGTTCTCTATAGTCCTACAACTTTACCTTCCACGGATGTCTTTAGGTCTTAGTCACTAAGCCAGAGGTTCTTAACCTTTTTACGAATTCAGAACCCCCAGTGGATTGCCCAGTATGTGCCCATACCTCCTCCGCCAGACTGTCTAAATCATCACCACCACCAGTCCTGTTAGGTACCAGTATGACTTTAACAGATGTCAGCAACTTGGGTTTGCTTTACATATGTATAGCTAGCTTAGCTTAGGTAAGATTTGTCAAGAAACAGGACAAGCATTTCCTGACGCTGGAGCTTTTGGTTATCTGACCGAGGCCTTCGCTGGCTTACCTCTCCACCCTTTCAAAAATTATGGTTAGATTATAACCTTTGGGATTAAGTTATATAAGAACAGAATAGCTGAAAGAAATCATAAGGGTTTCATTATATATATTTATAAGCTAACAGCAAATTGTTCATAAATCGACTCTCTTACCCCCAAGGGGTATGGATACCAAATAATGGGGGATATGGATATATTTCCTAAGGGATAGCTGAAGGGCCCAGCCGTGTTATCACGAGAGAAGAGAACGTAAGATAATTCCTATATTATTCATGACTTAAGGTTACCGGTTGCAATTATAAGTGAATCAATCGTCCTCGGTTGAGATAGACATCTAGGAATAACTCCGGCTTTGCAACTGATCCCAAGGTAAGTCGTCATTGGACCCCATTTGTGAGGATTTGTGCAATCTGTATTACATGGGTATTTTTGTAAGGGTTATATTGCGAGTCTAGACAGCCCCTTACAATATAATATAAGGAATTTGTAGAATAAACATTAGCCCT
>NC_069464.1:788658-832818 GCF_026875155.1 Cherax quadricarinatus
TTTTGCTATAATGCTCCCAAAACCAACTTGTTACAAAGAACTAGAGGATGAGGTAAATCAAATTTTTTAATGGCTTGTAAAGCATTAAAGAAGTCTGAAGTAGGCAGTGATGCAATACGGATAATTAAAATTTGAGAAGGGATACAATTCAGCTGTAAAAATACTGACTCTGTTGGCCTGGTGTTATTGCCTCTGCTTCACACAGCGAGGGCCTGGGTTCGATTCCCAGCCAGAGTAATAACATTGGGCGTGTTTCTTTCCACCTGTTGTCTATGTTCCTCATCAGTAAAATGGGTACCTGGATGTTAGTCGACTGGTGTGGGTCGCACCCTGGGACACTGACCTAATTTGCCCGAAATGTTCAGCATAACAAGGGGCTTTCTATATAGTAGTAGTATGTTATTGATGTCAGTAAAACCTGTATACCATGTACATGTACTTGTGTAAATAAAGATATTATTAATAAATGACCTAGCGCTATGCTGTCCTGAAACACTGCTACAAACCCAATACCATTAGTTGAAAAATTCTTTAGTTTATAATTGAAATAAGTAGAGTATACAGTACAACACAATTAAGTCGTATCTAAAGCCCCCGAAGTAGCTAAAGTCAGTTCCTGATCAGCCGGGCTGTGGCTCGTACGTTGTTTTGCTTGCGCCAGCAGAAAACAGCCTGGTTGATCAGGCTCTGATCCACCAGGAGGCCTGGTCACAGCCCGGGGCCCGCGGGGGCGTTGACCCCCGGAACTCTCCCCAAGGAAAACTCTCTCCAGGTAAACCGAATGGGTTATCAAACAAAATTTTACAAGAGCTAATGAGAAATGGATAATTTAAGAAATCAAATCTTGAAACATTGCTATGAAAAAAGGTCTAAAGCATTTGATGCATTATCTGTATACTGAACCGAAGAGAAAAAACAGCAAATACGCATCACAGAATATTTGAGGACCCCAGTAACAACTGCGTTGCCTTCAGTCCCCCATCCAGGCCATCCACTTTGACCACTGGGCCCCTTATTTTTATAATCAAAAAGAAGCACTAAGCCACATGGGCTATACAGCGCTGCAGGTAGGGAAGGAAGCGAGGGTATTGGGCGGGAGAAGGGAGGAGGGATGATCAGTAAGTCACAGAAAACAGCGGGACAGGGGATAGTACGGGGGTAGAGGGTAGCAAGAGATGAAGTAGAAAGGCTGAAGGTATCAGAGTTTGTGAAGTCAGTCAGTTGTTGTCAAAAAGTCATGAGAGAGTCTGGATGAAAGGTGGTCCATCAGCGAGAAGGGAAGGTAAAGAGAGGCACAGAGCGAAGACGACGACGGAGGAAAATTCTGCGGCTCGTTTGATAAAGGGGGCCCAGTCCAACAGAATGTGGCTGACTGATAATGGAGCTAGGCAATTCTCACAGAGGAGCAGGGCCCCTCTCCATGAGATATCCATGAGTAAGACGAGTATGGCCAATGCAAAGACAGGAGAGAGTAGTCCCCCAAACCCTCGACACTGGTGATAAGAAGCGGCCAGTAACCTATACTCTGTTTAATAAATTGAAGTTTGTTGCCGAGCATAGTAGACCAACGTTGTTGCCAACGGGTGTAAAGGGTTTGGGAAGATATTGTAGCAAAATAGTCCGTAAATGGAATACCTCTATATGAAACTGGTAGTCATGTACTGCTGACCACACAGTAGTGTCTGCCTGTTCATTGCCCTGTACGTCAACATGACCAGGGACCCAAACCCAAAAAACAATATCTTTATGGTTGGTAGAGATGCGGCATAGCCAAAGTTGGATACGGAGGACTAAGGGATGAGGTGTATCAAATTTCTGTATAGCCTGTAAAGCACTAAGGGAGTCTGAGACAACCACAAATGATGACACAGGCATAGATGCATACGGATAAGTGCTGCAAGGATGGCATACAATTCGCAGTAAAAATACAAGCCGAAGATAGTAAATGCCCTCGTACGACGCTGTCTGGAAACATTGCTGTGAATCCTATGCCGTCAGAAGACTTAGAGCCATCTGTGTACACAACAATGGCATGAGAATGAGAGTGAAAGTGGTCAAGAAAAAGAGCGGGAAGCGACCGTAGACAGTTGGGCTTTCGAGCAAGGGAGAGAGAAAGAACAGACTCGAACAGATGGAACTTCCCAGAGGGGTAGGGAAAAGTGACATGCTACATGAACATAGAAGGTGGTAATTGAAGAGAAAGACAAGAGCGAATGAAGGCGAAGAGAGAAGGGACGGAGCAAACAGGGCGGTGAACAAATAATGTCTACTAATATCATTGACCATTCTATAAATGGAAGGATTGCGGAGATCATGAGAGCGTACATAGTAGTGAAGGCAATGGGCATCACGGCGATCGGATAAGGATGGAACGTTCACTTCTGCATAGAGGCTCTCGACAAGGGAAGAGCGAAAAGCACCAAGGCATAAACGTAATCCTTGGTGATGAATGGGGTAAAGGCTAGAGAGAGTAGCAGGAGATGCCGCTGAATAGATCTGGTCACCATAATCAAGTTTCGATAAAATGAGAGTGGAATGTAGGCGAAGGAGGGTTCGACGATCAGCTCCCCATGAAAGATGAGCAAGGGTTTTAAGAAGGTTCAGCCGGCTGTGACAAGTTGCCTTCAGAGAGGTAATGTGAGGTTTCCAGGATAACCTACGGTCAAAGAGGAGGCCCAGAAACTTGACTGTATCACGTTCAGGGATACGGGAGCCATAGAGGTACAAAGGATGATCGAGATGACATCGTCTAGTGAAAGTAATTTGGTGGGTTTAGTGCTGGAGAAATTTAAACCCATGTGTGGTGGCCCAATTGGAAACACGGTCGACTGCATGCTGGAGAGAAACTGTAATGAGGTGACAGTCAGCGCCTGCACAGGCAATAGCAAAGTCATCAACATAGAGTGATGACCAAATATTTGATGGAAGACTAGAGGCCAAATCATTAATACCAAGGAGAAAAAGTGTTGTGCTCAGAACACATCCCTGGGGGACACCTTCAGCTTGGATAAAGTCCGGGGAGAGCATATTATTAACCCGAACACGGAAATGCCTGTCAGTTAAAAAGTTCTTAAGGAAGGATGGTAGATTGCCTCTAAGGCCTAAGGAGTGGGCTTGGGCTAAAATATTATACCTCCAAGTTGTGTCATATGCCTTCTCAATGTCAAAAAATATGGCAATAACCGAGTGGTTATTCGCAAAGGCATTACGAACATACGTATCCAAGCGTAGTAAGGGGTCTATGGTAGAACGTCCTTTACGAAAGCCATATTGACGAGTGGAGAGACTATTGTGTGTCTCTAAATACCACATTAAAATGTCTATTTACTAGGCGTTCCATCACTTTGCAAACTGCACTGGTAAGAGCAATGGGACCGATAGTGGGAGGCTTCATGTCCGGTAGTGCCTGGTTTGCTGAAAGGGAGAACAACGACGGATTTCCACAGCTGTGGAAGAACTCCTTGTGACCAAATAAGATTGTAAAGGCGTAATAGGACTGCAAGGGCTGACTGATGTAAATGTTGCAGCATACGAATATGAATGTCGTCGGGTCCAGCTGCCGATGACGGCAAGCTGAAGTGTAAAAGGCACATTACACTGTGTGAAGGCTTACTCAGCCCTGTAACAACTTTAGTCAGTATTACTAAGGCTGGCTCCTCAGGAAAATTAATGAATAGAAAAAGAACAAAAACTGACAAATATAAACAATTTATTATTTAGGAAATATGAAATATAAAACACTTAAATATGAAATACTGATCCTACATGAAAGAAAATTAAAAATTAAAAATATAAATGATATCTGAATTCAACACTAAAAACTTGGGTGTCTGGTGTTGGTGACACTGCGTATTGTTGCAATAGAAGCCGTTGCTGATGATGTGGGGGGGAGGGGGTCGCAGTTGTTGGTGACAACCCACTGGCTCGTTCTAGTGGCTGTAAGTACTCTTTCCCGATGACAGGAGATCAGGTTCTTGACTGCTGTAATGATGAGGGGTTATGTCCTGATTCTTCATACAAGTGCACAGGCAAGTAAATCCAATATGGGACGTCTCCAGGACGTTAGTCCGTCTCCTTCAGTTTTTCTCGTTGATTGACAGGTGACCCTCTGTCATCCAAGCTGAAAAGATAGACATGTTACCCACTGCTTAAATAATCACTCTCCATAATAAGTACAATACCTAAAAGACGTGGTGATTATTACAACAGTCAACCTAGAGCAAGCTGAAAAGACTAAGTTATTATTGGTCCAAAGTGAAGCTTTCAACCAATAAATCCACTAGAATACAAGGCGGCATGTACTTACAGTAGTGTTGGGAGCTGTGAGTCGAGTGATTTACTGTTGACCAAGCCCCACACGTCACCTTTCAGGGAGGGGGAAGAGGGAGGGTAAGGGATAGTGGGAGCTAGACTGACCCTACGTTAACAAGCAGCCGGCAATCAAACTATTGTTACTATATATTCCCTCGCTACTCCTATCTATTGAACTTTTCCCTCACACTCTCCCATACCAAGACTTATAGTCAAGGAGTATAAGAAGAACAGGCGAGGAAAAAGTTCTAACATGTGGAAGTCGCGCAAGGCAAGAAATCTTCTACTGACTGTCACGACTTAACCAGTCAGAGAAATAATTGGATGAACCATTGATATACACAATATGGAACTTGAAAGCCTGGAGTGCCAATGTCCACCTCAAGAGGCGACTGTTGGTTCCCTTAAAAGTTTCTAGGTATATCAAAGGTTTGTGGTCCGTTTCTAAAATGAATTCTTTTCCCAGCAAATAAAATTTAAGTTTGGAGATACCCCACACAAGGGCCAAACATTCCTTTTCTATTTTTTTTTTTTTATATTTTATTTAAAACCAATACAGTTTAACATAAAAATAAAGAAACATATGGATCCTAATCAAATTAACTGACAAACGGATTGTACTTACATGCTCGCAAGATATTACAACAAAAACTTACATCAAGAACATAACTAAAAACAAAATTACATGTCACAGGGTCATGAATTTGACATATATACAAAACCTTGCATATATATAAATTGTACATATAAATGCATCTGACAAAGGTTCAATACACTTGAACATAAAATATACAAAGAAGTTATATCAGTTAAATCCCATCCTTCACATTAATCAAAAAACCATAACCTATCATCATAATCTGACTAGATAATCTACATACTTATCCCTAACAATACAGCTGAACATATCCCAACATACAAATAAACAGAAAAGAATACAGCTTAGAACACAATAACAAGCTCTATACTGTTACAATACACCCATATAAAACTTTCAGACAAATGGACTACGTCACTAAACTGTCTAGATATGTCTGTATACCATACAGACTAAAACTTAACATCAAGAACTTGCATGAACACCAAACCGGTATCAGGGTACAGACCTTAATTATAAACTTTAAAAAGAATCAATCATGCGTATATAAAGTATTACATAACGTCTGACCCATGACAAAGGCTCAATACAATAGAAAGAGATATATATTTATATATATATACACATACACACCCACACACCCACACCCACATCCACACACACACCCACACGTACACAAAAATTTTCACAAAATCACATTAATCATATGCACTGTATGCACAATGCAAAACAGGATATAAGTATCTCTCATCGTGCAAAAACCCAGCACGTAACATAAATACAAACTAAAACACACTGCATGTCGCAAATAACTTATTTCTCAAGAATCATGTTATACAAGACTGATACACATCATAATTATACATAAAAAATCTACTATATTATACCTACATTCTGAAAAGTGTTATATCTACCATAACGAGACCTTGAGCTCTACATCCACACTTGGATGCCATAAAGTCCCAAAGAAAACCAGGAAAACCATTCCAAACCCACATTCACAACACTCTCACGACCCCCCCCCCAGGGAGGCGAGCCCGCTGTTGCCCCCTGACTCCCCCCAACCTATGAAAACCCCTTCATTCACTCATATCCAATCACAGATTTACGAGAATCCCTAACGTTACATTCTATATACCCCTCTGAGAAAGCCTGATCCCACCTCCTCCCATACAAATCTCTGTTACGACACCTCGTACTATAGAACGTTACTGCAAGAACCTTTCTTCTCTCCTCACTATCCCCTCTCCCCCTCATCACCCACGACATATATATATAATTTTACCATGATATAATCTAAAGCTCTTATGACACCCTACGTCTAACCCACCCATATCTAACTTAGAGCACGCAAAACCGACACCCCACGGCCCCCCACCCTCTGTACCAACCTACTTAACCAGCACTAACCTCCTCTAGCCTTCACAAAAGTAAACTACATGGTACGCTGTCTCATCCCCTCCACAGATACCACACCCCCCACCCTCTACAACCTGTCTGTTTCGTAATATCTCACCAGACGGAAGGATCCCATGCAGAAACGAAACATCACCTCACGCGCCCGAGGTTTTAACTTCAATTTACTAAATCTAAACCAAATACTCTTCCACGCATACATGGGGAACAAACCCTCAACTGGGACAACGCACCTACCTACAAGTAACCTACACAAAACCCTTATACGAACCTTTCTCAGTTCCCTAACCAACATAACAGCCCTCAAAACTATTTCACATTCCCTCAACTCCATTCCTCGATACCACATACCCAGCCAGTCGTGTATCCTTCCCAAACGCCCGCGTTCACACCCTCACGCAACACTTCCATTTAATGAACACACATTTAGCCCTCCGTCTCAAATCCAACAACCCCAACCCACCCTGACTTACAGGTAACATTACAACCTCCCTCCGTAACCAATCACAACCTGAACCCCATAAAATTTGTACACCCGTCTTAGTATCCCGCAATCGCTGTCCCTGTAATTGGGAACACAGCTGCAACATACCAAACCTTACTATACAATAAAATGTTCACGACTATCACTCGCTGTATCAGAGTTAGGTGCTGGGGTCTCAGAAACCCCTAGACGCCCCACGATCCTTTCCAATAACCTATCCGAATTTTCCTCCCGCGCCGCAACCATGTCATCCCTATAAATAATACCACAAATCTTTAAAGACACCGCCCATTCTTTAACAACATTACATCTCCCCCCCACACCCCCCACCCAAGAACCCAACCCCATGCACCTTGACTTCGCACTATTTACCTGCATACCCGTGGCACTTCCAAATAATTGCACCACCTCGTCCAACACTCTCATTGACATCCCTGCACGAAAGAGAACAGTGGTGTCGTCAACATATCCAATTAACCCCGGCCAGGCCCTCCCACCCCCCACACTTCCCGCACATGGCGTACATAAGCTACGGTCAACCATTCTATAAAAGGGGTCCTGGAAACACGCAAACAATATTTGGGACATGGGGCATCCCTGTCTAAGGCCTCTTCCATTGCAATTTCCCTCCCCATACACCCATTAATCTGTATCCTCATTTTCGCCCCTTGTACAACGTATTTACCCACTCGACTATTTCCTCCCCAAAACCTGTCTCCTAAGTATAACCTGCAAAGCTCCCCTTTCCACTCTATCATATGCTCCCTGCCAGTCTAGAGCCAACAAAGCCGCCCCTCCACCCCCACCCTTAGCTTCCACAAAACTTCTCAGTATCCCATGTCCTTCAATCATCGACCTTCCGGCAACCCGAACTGAGATTTTGACACCACCTCTCCACTACACATTTGAACCTATTACCTAAAATTTTTGCAAACACCTTATAGTCTGCACACATCAGTGATATGGCTCGATACTCCGAAGGTGGGCTGCCCCTGACCTTCGGGACCAGCACTACTACTGCTGTTTCCTGCTTCTCCCCCAACTTACCCTTCCCTTCATACTATTAAATAACCTAACTATAAATTCCTTTATCAAACGCCCAATGTTGTAAATAAAATTCTACCGGAGACCATCAATACCGGGAGCTTTCCCCTTCCTCATTCCCTTAACGCATTCTCTATTTCCTCTGCCGTAATCGTCCCACCTAAAGCCTTTCGATCACTATTTCCTAAATTACACGTCACATATGTACACACCTTGTCCAATGCCCCGTCACCCACCCCCCCACTGTTCCAGTATTTCTCGTACCAAGCCTCCGCATACGCACACATCCCCTTCGTGGTTCGTATCTCCTGCCCTACTCTATAATTCCCAACCATCTCCGTTACCTCTAAACATGGTATAGCCGTCAGCGCCTGCCTTTGCTTTTGATGCCGCAAAACACACGCTGACGGCTTGTCGCCCCAAAGCACTTCCTCCACCCCTGCCTGCATCCTTACAGCTTGAAACCTTTCATTTTGCAACAACCCTCAACCTCCCCTTTATTTCAGCTATTTCATCCATAGGAAAATTATTCCCACCCACCCCCCTCCCATAGCAAGCTCTTAACCTATCCCTAAATAGTTTAGCCAGTCCATATTTTAAATTATTAATACGTTTTCCTTCTCTCACATAAAACTTTCTAATCCTTTCCTTTGCGACACTATCCCACCATGTCACAATGTCATCCACTCCCTGTTCTTCCACACTAAGCTCCCTCCATAGGACTGAAAACCCCTCCAACCCCTCCTCATCTCCTAACACACTTATATTCAATTTCCAATAACTTCTATATATGTCCGTGAGCGTCCCCCACCCAACCTCCACCACCACTGCCCTATGATCTGACATTGTAGTCTCAACAGTACTGAAAGATTTCACGTTCACTCCCTGAGAAAGGTACACTCTATCTAGTCTCGCAGCATAACCACTCCTAACAACGTATATTCAGTCTCCCACACCGCTCCCCCAAAGGCATCACGTAACCTAACATCCCTTAATAAATCCCTAAGAGCCACAGACATATATCCAGCTCCTCTTGGGTCCACATCAGCCACCCTGATTACACTATTCCAGTCCCCACCAACTATCGCCACCTCTGGCAGTGCACTTAAGAAAAACACAAGATCCTCACACACAAAATCATTCTTTACCTTTATGTTATTTTCTGCCGGCGCATACACACTCACAAAAGACACACGCTTACCCATCCACCACCCATCCACACGCAACACCCTCCCTCCCCCTCCTCCCTCGCTTCTCTGCAAAACAAACGGGCTCGTCTCCCTTATTAAAATTCCCACACCACCTTTTAGACGGGGAGATGGCAGGGTAACTACCCGAAATCTGCCACCTCCAACACCCTTACCCTCTTTGAAATTGTGCTCCTGCAGGAACACAAACATCCACTCTAGATTTATTCAGAAAATTACGAAACCAATCTCTCTTCATACCGCTACATAACCCATTAACATTTACAGACATACACCTAAGGCCTATTAAAGTTTCCACCCCTGCTTCCTCTCATCACTCTTTACAACTCCAGAGCTTGAATTTACGTTTGACACCTTCAGAGTGCTCTCTTTCCCTCCCCCCTTCTTCCGGTGCCTCCTATCATGGCTACCACCACCTACACCACTACCTTCACACTTGACCTCAGTCTTTTTCCCAGGCCTTTTGTGCAAGGCGTTAAGGACGTCATCAGAATCTGATGTAGCCGCCCTCTTTCTCGTGACAGTCATGTTACACATATCTTGATCAGATGTTACCTCTCGATGAACCTCCACCTCCACCTGAGAATGGTGTAATGAGTCAATGGATGACTCCAAACCACCATTCACGTCCCAAATTATCATGTCTCAGACTTTCTGGAAGCGACGATTCTCCAATGACACCACGCTCAGATGTAACATCCCTCTCTGGTGGTGACAACGTCTTCAACACCTCCACCAATTCCTCCTCAATCTCATGAACCTTCTCTTGTACTTGCTGCTGCTCCTTATCCACAGGAGACGACACCTGATCAGGCAGTTGGGGGCGGGACTCCAACTCACCACCAGTCCTGTGTGCCCGATCCACTATCTCACTCCACAAAACACCACGCCCTCCATCCAATGTTTGTTCCTCACCTGCCACCTTTGAAGCAGGGGCTGCGACGTCCACCACAGGTCCAGGCACATGTCTTCGCTTGTCACAGGTCGCCGCTATGTGATCATACTCACCACATAGGCGGCACGTACGTCGTTGTCCTGGGTACATTACCATTACCTGCGTCCTGAAATCTTGTAGGTACACAAGGATGGTATTTGGTGCCTCAAAGTCATTTTGAGGTTGAAAGAACCCTCTGGAAAACCAGCATAGCTCCTGCCGCCCACGTACCATGTTGAGCATAATGCACCGTCCCATACTTCTCAAAAACTTTCCTTATATCTGCCTCGTCCGCCTCAAAGGGAACGTTGCGTAACTTGATCCACGTATAATACCGTGAAACATCTATCATTCTTACAGTGACAGCTGGTGTGACGTTAAAGACTCACTTCCTGAAACCTGGTGATTAACGATTCATAAACCGTTGCAGATAGCAGTTTGACGAAAATTCGTTGTCCTCCGTTCAATGCTACACCATACAAGTCACAATCTTGTACTCCATAAGTCTCCCGTATGATCTTTGGCAATAAGACTTGCGCAGAACTGGTCGTTATCGTTCCTTTAAGTAGCTCGATGCCTACAGTATTTATCCTTCGTCTCAGACTAACCGCCATCTTGACGATCACAGTGCACCTAAGTTGTTAGCCGAGGTGTGACAGCACCACTTCACACCACTGCAGCCAGGTAACTGACAAGGGCGCTCGCCTACACACAGCAGAGGGGTGCAGAGCACTACCGCACACTACCGTGGTCAGGCAGCGAATGCCTTCCTTTTCTATTGTGGAGTATCTCATTTCTGCGGGAAGGAGTTTCCGGCTTAGGAAGCATACAGAGAAGGGAGTACCATCATGGTATTGTAGTAACACTGCACCTAAGCCAGTATTGGAGGCATCAGTTCTTAAACAAAATGTTTTATTAATATCTGGAATCTTAAGTATAGGGTCTTTCGAAAAGATGTTTTTAATCTCATTAAACTTTTCCCGAGCTACGTCGGAAAGTTAAAGAGGTTCCTTCATAGACTTTTTAAGGAAGTCAGATAAGATGCCTGTAAGATCAGTAAGGTTCAGGATAAACCGTGCATAAAAATTTACAGAACCAAGAAAACTACGCATGAGCTTCTTGGTTTTGGGGAATTTAAATTCTAATAAATCTTTGATCTTACTGGGGAGAGGCTGCAGAGTGTTATTAGAAAGTATCAGTCCAAGATATCTAATCTTGTTATACCCAAGGAAGCATTTCTTCGGCTTGGCAGTGAGGCCATGCGAGCGTAACCTACGCAAAACTGATGTTAATGTTTGGATATGTTCGCCCCACGTGGATGTCATTACGTAAATGTTATCAAAATAAACAAACATTTGGCATATTACCCAAGACCTTTCTCATCAGTCTCACGTAGGTAGCACAGGCAGTTACCAAACCGAAGGGCATAGTTCTATATTGCATCAGTCCTTGGTGGGTAGGAAAAGCGGTGCACTGCTTAGAAAAAGGATCTAACATTACTTGATGATATGCCTGCACAATATCAATCTCTGAAATGAAGGGTCATAAAATTTGTGTAGATCGCTATCTATTAAGGGCATAGGCTCAGCATCCCACCGAGTTATAGCATTAAGGCCTCTGAAGTCAATAGCAAGTCTATATGAATTATCCTCCTCCTTAACCATGACTACTGGTGAACAATATGAAGATACTGAAGGTTCAATGATCTTTAGTTTTAATAATTTGTCTACCTCTCGGTCAAATGCATCCCTAAGGTGAACTGGAACTGGGTATAATTTTCGTTTGATAGGATTTTCCGTCACTAAGTCAATCTTATGGACTACCGTGGAGGTAACACCTGGAATATCAGTAAAGACGTCTGAAAAGTTACTCACACATTGAAGTAGTTCATGTCTCTTATGGTCATCCAAAGATTCATTAATATTAATGTTGGTTGCGTCCGAGTGGTCAAGAGTCACCAAGTCATGTAGTTCTTTATCATAGTCTGAGTTAGAGGTGTCAATTACGCACACTTTACATTCTTCAGTTGTCTTATCAAGTTTGTGTGGAAAAACTAAGTCAAAGTTATTAAGGCACTTAACCGAATTTCTTCGGTAATATTTCTTAAGGATGTTGATATGATAAAGCTTAGGTTTCCCCTTGACTTCTATGAGATAGTCAACTTTCGCACAAATTTTTAATACTTTATATGGACCTTTCCATGCTACTAATAATTTATTTGACTTTATAGGCAAAAGTACCAGAACTTCATCCCCTACTTTAAAACTTCTGACTTTTGGAATCAAAATACGTTTTGTACTGGTCCATTGACGAGCTTAAGTTTTTCGAAACTATGTCAGAGGTCTCCTCAAGTTTGGATCTAAGGTCAAGGAGAAACTGATAAGAAGACTGAACCTCAGCATTTACCTCCTCATTAGTCCATAAGTCATGAAGGATGGACAATGGGCCTCTGGCCTGTCTACCATAGAGAAGTTCAAAAGGTGAAAACCCCAAAGAGTCACTGGGAACTTCCCTCATGGTAAACAAAGCACAGGGTAGGTAACGATGCCACTCCTTAGGTTTAAGGGAGCAAAGTTTCCTTAAAATGGACTTGAGAATCGAATGCTGGCACTCAATCCTCCCATTACAGCTGGGATGATAGGGTGTGGTGAAGAGAGGCTTCACTCCCAGAAGTTGGTATAGATGTTGCATTAAGTCAGATGTGAATTGTGTCCCACGGTCAGACAAAATTTCTCTAGGGATGCCCACTCGGGAGAAGATGGACAAAAGTGATTCAGCCACCTCTGTAGTAGTTATGGTCTTTAAGGGAACGGCTTCAGGGAAACTCGAAGCATAATCAACTAATGTTAATATGTCCCCCAGATGAAAGTGGAGATAAAGGACCAACGATGTCAATAGCTACTCTTTCAAAAGGTACCGTAAAGACTAGCATTTTGACCATAGGTACTCGCCTGGTACCTCGGGAGGATGACAGTTGGCAAACTTTACACTATTTACAATAGGTAGTGACATCTGAGGACATTTTTGGCCAAAAATAGGTTTCCCTAATTTTATTTAAGGTTTTACGATGCGAGAAATGTCCGGCCACTGGCAGGTCATGAGCCATTTTAAGAACAGTCTCTCTGCATTGACTTGGAACAACTAAGATGGAATAGTCTGTCTCATCTGAATTTAATTTGAATACTGACTTGTACAAGATACCTTTTATATATTCAAATTTATATGAAAAGTTTTTCCTTTGGATAACTTGATTTTGTTTAGCGGCATTATGGCAATTCTGAAGAGAAGGGCAATTACGTTGTAAATTGACAAAGAGTCCTTGATATATCTAAAGGCTTGAAGTCAGGGAAAATCAAAGGATGGACAGTAGGAGAAGCCTGGGCTTTGGTCTGAGCCCTAGTCAAGACATTTATAGTATCGGAGGTGATATCTTCACTTTCATCTAACAAGTGAACCGGTGATCCTACTTCCTCGCTTTCGAGAGTAGCATTACTGGTTTTTAATCCCACATGAATATCGCGAGAACATTGTCTCATCTGAACTTTCGAGGGGCTTCTCTGACTCTACAGGAAGAGGATCTGAAACACTTATATCCATCTTTGGTGATGAAAGGTCAACCTCAGAAGGAAGAATGGCACCTTTTACATTACCTATTAGTACGGAGCAAGAAGTGATGGGAGCTAGTACGGCTTCAGACCAACCTGTGAACCATTTAGACCTAATGTAACAACGGATGGTAGGAAAAGTGTCTGTACGGCCCAAGAAGTCTGAAAGTATAGCAGAGGAATGAGTTTCTTTAAGATTAGGGAACAGCTTATCAGAAATGACTATACATGTGCATCCAGTGTCTCGTAAAATGGTAGATACATTAATCCATTAACTGTTCCTGAACAGAAGGGTGCTTGGTCATTACAGTCTTTAAAAACATCTTCCAACTTTTTGGACCTTCTTAGAAGGACAATCTGGACGTTTATGTCCCTTAACACCACACAAATGATAAACAGGAATAAAAGAAGTCATTTTACTTTCCACTAGAGGCTTTGATTTCTTAAGGTCTGATGAACCCTTGCCCTTAGGGTTCAATCCCTTTAGGTCTTTATAGGAATTGTGAGCCTCAGCATACAGGTCAGCAGCCTCAGCAACTTCCTCAGCTTTAATCAGGTTACGTTCTCTGATGAATGTTCGTATCTGATGGGGAAGAGCTGTGAGGAACTGGCCAGCAACCATGAAGTCTCTAAGAGATTCACAACTGCGATCAGTTCCTGAACTCTCTATCCAAAAGTCGAACAAACGAAAGAGTGTTACCTGTAACTGCTAAAAGTTCTGGCCAGGCTGTAAGGTGGCATACCTGAAATCTTTCCTGTAAGAATTAGTGGTTTTTTGATATGCTTTAAGGATTGCCTTCTTCAGTAGGTTATAATTACATATGATATCCTGCAACAAAGTTGCATAGATATTCAAGGCTGTACCAGAAAATAACATTCCTAACCTGGTAGCCCAGGTGTCAGCAGGCCATTCACAGAGGGTAGCGGTATTTTCAAACCTGATAATGTATGAAGTTATGTCTTCCCCCTCTGTGAAGGGAGGTAAATTAGGTGTTGGAATATGTGCACTAGCTGCACGTTGTTCCATTACTCCATCTAATTGCTGTTGTGAGAAAGTTAACTTTTTATTCTCTAATTCAAGGCGAGCTTGTTCGAGTTCACGATCCTTTTCTCTCTCCCTTAACTCATATTCTCTATCCTTTGCTCTTTCCTCAAGTTCCCTTAATTTAACTTGTTCCTCACATACTTTAGCTCCTTCCTCACGATCAAGTCTATCACGCTCTTTTTTGTCTTCTTCTTTCGATTCTTTCTCTCTCTCCTTTTTCAATTCTTTCCTGGATTTTAGCACTAATGAAAGATCTAAATTTTTCCCTGTTATTCCTAACTTACTTCCAGCATTATCCAAACTGGTATTCCTCCATATTTGCAAGAATAACTTAAACCACAGGGGAAAATGAAATTGGTATTAAAGAAAACAGAGGGTTCACTTCCTGCTCCGCTCAAACTGTAAATAAATCAGAGGGCTCGATCCCTACTTCAATTAAACAATATGTATTAATGAAAACGAAGGGTTCTATGCCGGCTCCGAGCAAACAGTAAGTAGAATGGGGTCCCTTTGACAATCCAATCTTCTCACCAACAAATCAAGTGTCCTACGACAGTTCCCTTAATATAATAAAGAGCTCAATGAAACAAATTGTCACTGGAAAATCTCGGGTCCCTAGAGTCTAATCCTCCAATGTGTTTCAAGCTCACACAAAAAAGGTGGCAGAATTAAATATTATATCCTGCCTGACTTGACTTACAATAAATTGAGACTATAACAATCACCAAATCTTTTAAATACCTGTACTGTAGTCCTACCATAGAGAATGATTACTCATGGCTGGTGGTAACCGTCTGTGGTATGCGGCGTTGAAGTTCCAATGGTAGATTCGAGATGGAATTGAATCTTGATTCAGTCGAGTTGATCCTGGCAAGGTCGCCACTTGTGAAGGCTTACTCAGCCCTGTAACAACTTAGTCAGTATTACTCAGGCTGGCTCCTCCTCAGGAAAATTAATGAATAGAAAAAGAACAAAAACTGACAAATATAAACACTTTATTATTTAGGAAATATGAAATATAAAACACTTAAATATGAAATACTGATCCTACATGAAAGAAAATGAAAAATTAAAAATATAAATGATATCTGAATTCAATACTAAAAACTTGGGTGTCTGGTGTTGGTGACACTGCGTATTGTTGCAATAGAAGCCGTTGCTGATGATGTGGGGGGGGGGGGGGGGGGGAGGGTCGCAGTTGTTGGCTCGTTCTAGTGGCCGTAAGTAATCTTTCCCGATGACAGGAGATCAGGTTCTTGACTGCTGTAATGATGAGGGGTTATGTCCTGATTCTTCATACAAGTGCACAGGCAAGTAAATCCAACATGGACGTCTCCAGACGTTAGTCCATCTCCTTCAGTTTTTCTCATTGACAGGCGACCCTCTCTGTCATCCAAGCTGAAAAGATAGACAGGCTACCCACTGCTTAAATAATCACTCTCCATAATAAGTACAATACCTAAAAGACGTGGTGATTATTACAACAGTCATCCTAGAGCAAGGCTGAAAAGACTAAGTATATTATGGTCCAAAGTGAAGCTTTCAACCAATAAATCCACTAGAATACAAGGCAGCATGTACTTACAGTTAGTGTTGGGAGCTGTGAGTCGAGTGATTTACTGTTTGACCAGAGCCCCACACGTCACCTTTCAGGGGGGGGAAAGGGGAGGGGAAGGGATAGTGGGAGCTAGACTGACCCTACGTTAACAAGCAGCCGGCAATCAAACTATTGTTACTATATATTCCCTCGCTACTCCTATCTATTGAACTTTTCCCTCACACACTGTTCTTCTCTGAGAGAAGAAAAGTCCAAGAGTGCTAACTCTCTGGCAGACTTTGAGGAAAGAAATGAGGGGCATAGATAGAGTCCCTGAGAAATACGGACCAGATGATTGCCAATTTCATTGGCAACATCTAGTGCGTTTGCTATATCAACACCGGCAACCCGCAGAACAGGAGCCGGGTCAGGAGAATATTTACCACTCAGTTTTCGTACTTTTTTCCAGACTGCACTCATAGAGGAAGCAGAGGTGATGGTGGAGACATAATCTCGCCAGCAAGTGCGTTTAGCGTCATGGATGACACGGCGAGCGATCGCACGCTTCTGCTTAAAATCAAGAAGTCTCTCTGTGGGTTTTATTGTACCGGTACCTGCCTCATGCACGCGTTTCAAATGTACTGCACGGCCAAGCAGGAGACCCCAAGGGTGATTTCGAAAGCCTGCCCCCAATTTGGGGTATACAATTAGAAGCTGCGGTTAAAAGGAGACGAAAAATTAAAAGTCATCGAGGGGGAAAGAAGAAGGAACCTCTAAAAAAAGTTAGGTTGAGTAAAAGGTCCCAAATTTTCCTGATCAAATTACCAGCGTGGGAAGCGAAAAGGTGGTGAAATGAAGGGGAAGTAAGAAGATTGGGGAAAAAATTGCTGTATAAAAATCCGGGAAACAGACCAAGTGAAGTCTAATGCGGTGGAGGGAAAAGGGAGACGAGGACGATGCAAGAGAGGTGTGAGTCCGAGGATCAAAATGGGTTGAGACCCTTATTTAAAACATGGAGGGGGGGGTGGGAAGAAAAACCTTAACGAAGCCACGGAATCACAGTGAACCCCCCAAAGAAATGGTGGGCATTTAAAAACGCCAAGTAACAGAATGGTGGCGGTAATACAAACAAAAAAGGCAATCTGGGAAAAGATAATCCCGAGAAGGAGAAGGGTAAAAGAACGGCTATACCATATGCAAGTGGGTACGGGCTGCTGTGTAATGCAGCAAAGTACAAACAAATAGCTGATGGTATGGAATATCAGTGCGTAGAAGAAGGGCACTTTCATTAAAGGTCCCATCAGGAAAAGGATCTGAAGAATACAATAAATTATAGCCTGAGATGGGAGAGATAACAGCAGAGTGTAATTTTGGTTCCTGTAAGCAAACACCAACAGGGGAAAACTGGGAGAGTAACATCTGAAGCTCACCCCGATTACCCCTGAGGCAGAGTATATTCCACTGTAAATAGGCCATGATTGGCAATGATAAAGATACCTGAAATCCGCAGGTAAGGGTTCCTATGGACTAGAGGGGTTAGAAAAGTCCACATGCAGAGGCAGTGGAAAACGTTCAAGCAGCGAAGGAATGGTGCGCTGTGAAGAAAGGAGTTGCGCAGATGGAGCAGAGGAGAAAGAAGGAACGGAGGGTGGATCAGTGTCCATTGATGGTTTGGTCTCTGCAATATATTCAGAGATTGCTTCAAGTGTTTCGGAATTCAGAGACGTCGTATGGGAGACAATATTGGAAATGGTAGGGGGAGGATGAGTGAAGATTGGAACTGAAATGGACTGTACCAAGGTAGGGATGTCAAAAGGGTGGAGGGAACTGGAGAAGTGTGGAAGGGGACAGAAGAGGCAGAAACCTGGGAGGTGGCAGAAGAGGAAGAAACTTGGGAGGAAACAGGGAAGGAAGGTACAGTATGAGGAGGAAGGTGAACCTCTACACTTGTAACAGAGCCAGTGAGAGGGGAAGAATCAGGTACAGAGACAGGGAAGGTAAAATGAGGAGGTGGAAGATGGGTAGGGGGTGTTAACGGACCTTTTTTTGACTTTTGAGAAGTATTATTATTATTATTATTATAATCAAGGGGGAAGCGCTAAACCCGGAGGATTATACAGCGCCTGGGGGGGGGGGGAATGTGGAAGGCATTCAGGCTTAATTCGGGGAACTGGAGCACAGATCCAATTCCCTAAATCAAGAGCCCCTCACCAACATCAAGGAACCTTCCTTGAGGGGTTTTGAGAAGTAGAGGGATGATTAGGAGATGTCATACGAGATCTCGTCACTACTGAGGCTTGCGAGGGAGAACACCAAGAAGGGAGATCAGACTGAGGCGTTGAAGTAGGGACGTCTGAGCCTAGGACAGCAAAAGAATTAGATACAGGAGTGACTATGGGAGAGGTAACCACAGAGGTGGTTGCAGAAGATGGGATCCCAGAAGTGGGGGGGGTTTGAAACACGGGAATAAGAAACACGAGGTAGTCTCCCTTCGAGGCAGAGATGAGAAACTGCCATGGCATAAGGGAGACCTTCTGCCTCTTTGAGGTAACGGATTTCCCGCTCGTTTAAGTAGACTTGACAATGGCGAGAGTACGAAGCGTGAGCCTCATGACAATTAAGGCAAGAGGGAGGTCGATTGCAAGACATATTAGAATGGTCATCGGTACCACAGACCGGGCATTCGACGATAGATCTGCAATATTTCGCTGGATGGCCAAATCGCCAGCAATTTCTACACTGTTGCGGTGTAGGGTTCACCTTTCGAGCTTGTAACGATGTCCTGCTACATAAACTGAGGATGGGAGTTCACGGCTGTCAAAAGTTAAACGAGCCACATTGCTAGGGTATCGTCTCCGCCCGTGGGCAGGAAGAACATAAGTGTCTACCTTGAGGATTGGGAGATCTTGGAGTTCTAGCTGTTCAAGAATGTCAGTGCCACATGTCTGGAAATTTTGTTGAACTATGGTATGGGGGCAGAATGACGGTACCACTACAAGAATTGAGGGAATGATGTTTTTCAATATGACAGGAACAAAATTGATAGGGGAAAGACGAAAAGCTCATGAGCCTGGGTAGCATCTGTAGGGTGATGGGCGTACCGCTCTTAAGAGCAGAAAAAAATATTTTTAACCAACAGGGTGGGGTGCCTTGCCAATACTGTGGTCAAAAAAGTAGGCAGTAGGGGAAGTCGGTGAAAGTGAAGATTTAGTCCATGTGCAGTCTGAAACTGAGGGGAAAGGAGTAAAGGACGTGTCGACTTTTCTGAGAAGACGAGAAGGGGGAAAGAAACTCGCAGGTTGTCTTTGGGCGTTTGGGCGTGGGACCAATTTGGGTCCGATGGGGAAAAGGGCCGGCAATTAAAAAAATTGCTGCAACAGGGGGGGGAAAACCCGGGAAGCATAGTCGAGGAGAGCAAGGGTCAGAAAAATCGAAGGATCAGTCGAGGCTCAGTCCCTGAAGCGTGGGAGGAAACCACCGGCAAGAGGTACAGAGGCTGAGGGGTCCGAGATGGTCCAAAGACGAGGGGGGTTCAGAACGGGTGCGGTACAAAAAGGGGCCTGGGGGGAGCGGTTCGGGACTGGGCGCCATTTTTTGGGTTATTTCTTTCTTTTGTTTTTAAGAAAAAAAAAAAAAAGAAAAAATAAAATAAAAAAAAAATAAAAAAAAAAGGGGGACCAGGAGGGATAGTTCCTAGGAGGGGGAAAGGGGGCCCGAAAAATTCCCTCCGTCCCAAGAGGGCCTCAGCACCGAAGTACGCAGAGCAGCATGGGCCCGTGCCAACCCTACCCTCTGCCATAAACCGCCAAACCGGGAAAAGCAACCCCACATCTCCGACTCCCCGGTGGACAAAAGAGAGGGCGGCCGGAAATCCGCCAAAAGCATCCTCCTTCGGCACCCCCCCCGGAATCCGAAAAAGGGGGCTTCCAGAGATACACCCATCCCCGAGAGACACCAAAGAAACCCCCGGGATACCGGGGGGGATCGGGACTCCCCAGGAATCCAATTCCCCGGCAAAATACGCCACCCCCCAAGAACCCAACGAAGGGAGGGCCCTGTACCCTTTCCCCCACCTAGGGAAATAGGGGCTGTGGGGAAAAAAAAAAAATCCCCAAAGGCAAAAAGGAAGGCAAAAGGGAAGGGTGGGGGGAAGGAGGAGGGGGAAAGGGAAAAAGGGGGGGATGGGGAGGATGGGGTAGGGAACGGGGGATTGGGGGGTAAATTTGGTTCGGGCGAGGAAGGAGACCGACAGGTCTAATTCCCCAGACCAAACCTCTTCACCCCGCAAGGAGCCCCCCTTGAAGAGCCTGGGCCCCAACCCTCTCTACTGTTATGTCAGGTGCTTCAGAAACCAAATCAAGGGTACATTTGGCTTTATTATTTTTAAAAATCAAGGGGGAAGCCAAAACCTGGGGATTATCAGCGCCTGGGGGGGTGGGGAAAGGGCATCGGCTTAATTAAAGGGAATGGAGCACAGAAAATTTCCCCCTAAATCAAACCCCCACCAAACATAAAGGAACCCCTTTTAGGGGGTACATTTGGGAAAAAAATTTTTTTACAAATTTTTCCCCAGTGCACATTTTCATGACTGTCTTACGAAATTTAATGTAAGAAAAAATGTTTTACATACCCCTTTAAATACATTTTAGCTACATTCATCTATTGTTCGCCTTTTTTTGGTTAAAACCCAATTAATCTAATAATTGCCCCCCCCCAAAAACCCTTTTGGGAAAATTAGGGATGTCACACAAAATAAAAAAAAAAAAGTTTTGGGTTTTTTAAAATGTCAAAGTCTAACTACATACATTTTTAAATTATAATCAGGGGAGCGCTAAAACCCCTAGGGTTTTACAGCACATTGGGGGGGGATAAAGGTATACAGGGGTCAATTCAGAGAACCCGGAGCACAAACCCCAATTTTTAATCAAGCGCCCCCCCACCACGTCAAGGGAAACCCCCCTTGAGGGGGGGTAACTACATACAACTAGGGCTAGCGGGGAAAATCTCAGCAATTTCTAGATGATCAAATATGACATCCTAAGGGATCAAAACCTTTTTTACTGGGAAAAAAAATGTTTTGGGTGGAGGAAAGAGTTGAGGGGGAATTTTTAGAACCAGCCTTTTTTTTTACCAAGATTTTTTTACAACTAAGTTGCCTTTCCAAGTAACAGAGTTCCCGGGAAACCCAAACCCGTGCAAAATGAAAATTTTCCCCTCTATAAATATTATTATTAAATCAAAAAGAACGCTAACCCACAAGGGCTATACAGCGCTGTACCTATAAATAAATGCCGTGTTTGGGGATCCCTCAAGGGAAAGGGTTCCTTGATACTTTTGGGGCTTTTGAGATCCCACCTGGGAATCATGTTTTACACAGCACAAAAATTCTTTTTTTCCTCCCCAAGTATCCCATGGATAATTATTTAGAAGAGTTAATTGACTGATAAAAAAGCCCTGCCTTACCCTATGCACAACCTAGAACAGATTTATTTGATATGGAGTGAGTCTACCTAGCGAGAAATCCCCTGAATCTACCAGGCTATGAACTTCTAATGATTCTGTCTCTGTCTGTCTGTCTGTCTCGTCTGTCTGTCTCTCTCTCTCTCTCTCTCTCTCTCTCTCTCTCTCTCTGTCTCTCTCTCCTAGATGCAATGTGCACAAAAGAATGGTTCAAATAAGCAGTTCATATAAATTAGTAATCTCAGCATACACTGTATTCACTGGGGTTTCCTTACCTAATATTTGTGAGAAATTACCTGCATGAGATTTACAAACATTAATCTGAAATTTGACTCACAAATCGAATGACACGATTGCAACAAACCAACCACGGGCGGGAAAAATTATTATTATTATTATTATAAAAAGGGGGAAGCGCTAAACCCGGGGATTATAAGCACCTGAGGGGGGGTTGGGGAAGGCATTCAATTAATTCGGGTACGGGGCACAGATCCATTTCCCCTAAATAAAAGAGCCCCCACCAACAAAAGGGAATCTTCCTTGGGGGGTTGGGGGGGATTAACCCACGGTCAGAGAGTTTCAAAATCCAGCCCGCGCGTTAGCCCCTGACCAGCTAGCCACAATAAGTTTCGTCCAACGGGTATTTTTTCTGCACCAAGGAAGGTTGCCAGGCCCCACTGGACCACAAAGCATTTTTTACAGACGAATCCCAGCTAGCGGGGTGGACGAACCTACTCAAGTCCCCTTAAGGGCGTCAACATGACTCACGAAAACGTAATGACACGATGCAAAAAAACCAATCATTTGGACGAATTTTATTGGGGCTACGGGTCCAGGGCTGACGCTCGATCGGGGTTTTGAACTCTCGACCGGGGGTTCAACCCCCACCCGTTGTAGGTTTGTTTGCAATCTGCCCTTCATTCGTGAGCATTTTACGATATTAAGGGGATTTTGAGCTAGAGTTCGTCAGGGCCACGCTAGCTGGAATTCGTCGTAAAAATTTGCATTTGTGGTCACAGTGGTCCCTATGCAAACCTTCCATGTGTAGAAATAAAACCTTTGGGGGGACGAATCTTTTTGGGCTGTGCCCATGGCTAACGGACGGTTGGAGTTTGGAACTCTCTGCCGGGGGTTCAACCCCGCCGTGGATGTTAATCGAATTTTTACATACAAGTTTTTTTGGTTGGGTGTAACAAAAAAAAATTATTATCCATAATGTTTTCCCTCTGAGGAAGTGGGACTTAGTGCGTAGGTCACAAAATGCAATCCTTCGATGCCCACCTCCTCAAACCACATACTTTAAAGCAGACCATTATTAAATTAAACAATTATTTAAAAAAAACCAGCAACCTGATAAATTAAAATGATGTGGACTGTTAAATGGGAGGGGGGCCCCCAGGGTTGCTATTTATACATAAATACAAAAAGGTTTCAAAAAAAAAATTTTTATTCCCTTCAGTCGCAGTGGAACCACTTCAACCTACCAAAAAAATCTAACCGGGAGTGAAAAAATCTAATGGCATACATACTTGTAGGAGTTGCATTCTCACGCTCTATCTCCTTATTTCTCCTATACAGCCTTTTTTATAGCAATTTCCCTTATTTGTTTAAAATTTCATTGTGGGGACCCTTAAAATAATTTTTAATCCTGATTCTAGTTTAATACCACCATTTTTGGCCTCGATGACACCGGATTATTAGACGATTGTAACAACCAGTGCAGAGATTAATTATGGTGTCTATCCGTCTCCTGTATCACCTCCACAGCCAATGCACACCTACACACAAAATTTCTTGAAGGCTCAAATCAGCGTCACATTTTAATATACAGTTATTAATTATTCATATTTACACATGCTGAATTTAGGAAAATTATAAAGAAATTTACACAATCTGAATCCTAGCTTTAAGTAACAAACAAGTACATATTGCATATGACTTATTTCAATCATTGGAGACGACCATGTTATATGTATATATGGCTGTTCTAATAATCTGATATAAATTATGCCACGTGAACTTTTTATAGTAGGTTAAGCCATGAGTTCACATTAGGGAAAGAAATGAATAAACAAAGTTCTGACTGCTGCTCTACTTCTCTATAAAACAATATAACCTTGTGTTTAACAAGAGCCAAACAACAGTTTATGAGGGTGAGACTATCACTGTAATTAATCTACACTGTTTAAATTTAAATAAATTATAGTAAATAAATTGCAGTAACCTCATATCTGCCGAGCTACCTCGGTGGACAAAAGAGAGGTGGCCAGATATCCGCCACAAAGCATACCTCCTTTGGCCACCACCCGGAATCCGAAAGGCAGCCTACAGAGATACACCCATCACCCGAAAGACACCCAAAGCCACCCCCCGGAAGACCAGAGAGGGAACGGGATATCCCCAGGTGATCCAGATTCCACGGCAAACTACACCACCGCCAAGAACCTCAATGAAATGGGATGACCCTGGTACCCTTCCCCCTACCTAGGACCAGTAAGCCAGTGGAAGAATCCCAAAGGCCAAAAATAGGAAGGGAATAAGAGAGGGATGGGAGGGGGGGAGGAGGAGGAAAGGAAAAAGGGAAGATGGGGAGGTTGGGATAGGGAAGGGGGGATTGGGGGGTAATTAGGCTCAGTCTGAGGAAGGAGACCAACAGGTCTAATTCCTCAGACCAAGAGCCTCTTCACCACGCCAAGGAGCCCCCCCCCCCTTAAAGAGGCTGGTGGCTAAAGCTCTCGCTCTCAACCTGTACTTAGCTCAGTACTGACCTGTACTTAGTTCATTGCTGACCTGTACTTAGCTCAGTGAGGACATGCAGCGCTGTATAGCCCTTGTGGCTTAGCGCTTCTTTTGATTATAATAATAATAATCAGTGAGGACATGTCTAGTGTACTGTCTGTGAATCTGAACCAAGATATCATCTATTGAGCAACTTACCAGCAGCTTGAGGAGGAGCTTAGAGTAGCTAAGCTCAAGATATGACGACCGACAGAGGAAAACAAGAGGATTAATAGTAATCCTCCTGTTGTGAGTCCTCAGGTCAGGAGGAAAACCTGGACAGTGGCTGGGCAACATGGAGCGAAGCTGAGGATCAAGAAGATTCATGGAGTGGCAGAAACAATGAAGAACCAAAAACTACTGTGGAAACTTCAAACCCATTTTCTGTGCTACCCGACAAATTTTATTGTCAACGGGCAAAGAAAAACAACCCCCAAGGAACATTGGCAGTTTAGGGGACAAAACCCTTTAAAACCCTTTCCAAGGAAGACCTTTCCAAAAAAGGGGACATCCCAACGAAACCATCGAAAACGTCACAATTTGGACAGTCGGGTTTAAAGTTTATGGATAGGGTTTTTCCCTTAGAAAATAGAAGAGGGGCAGAGGGAAATTTTTTTCCTGGGGCGGGGAATGGAAAAAAATTTTGGTTAGCAATCTAAAACATCAAAAGGGGGAATGGGAGCAACCCCTATTATCTGCCTAAATTTGTGGGGAAATTTTTTTTTGGGCAGATATTGGAGTAAAATTTTTGTTTAATAGGTATGGGAAACCAGCAATGGAAATTAGAAAAAATGCCCTCGAACTAGAAAAGGGTTTTTTCGGGTTTGGGTGAAATAAAATAAGAATTTGGGGCAGGTATCAAAAGGTACTAAGGAGATAATAAATGAAATAAAAATAAAAGAAAACAAAGAGCCCTCTTGGAAGAAAAACCCAAAAAATATATAAAAAAAGGGGAAAGAGATAGGGGTAAAACCCAAAAAAAATCAAAATTGTCCAATACCACAACAGATGACTCAAAAACCTATCTATTCACCCATGAAAAAAAAAAAAAACAGGAAACAAAAACAACTTTAAACCCCCCAACCCCCCAACCCCCCACATAGTGCTAACCCAGCCCCAAACCCCCATTCATAGAAAAAATTTCCCAAGAGCGGGTTCTGGCCCAGGCTCGGGCCCCCAGCCCCATGTGACCAGTCTCAGCCCCCACCTATTGCCAGCCCCAACTCTACAAGGGACCCTACCACAGCACCACTAAAACCTTAAATAAACAACCACCCATTTCAAAAAGACCATTGCCCACAGAAACAATGAAGGGGGGAGTCCCTTCTTCTACTTCTACTGGGGAAAAGTAGAGGGAAACCCCAGGACGAGGGGGCCCCCGGCCCTTGAAAACTGAATACTGAGGTTTAAAAGGGGCACCCCCCCAAGAACCGGGAAAAATTTGACAACACCCCCTCCCAACAATTCTACCCCAACCAAAAGTGAAATTGGGGGCAAATACTATTTTAAAGGGGAAATTTGTAAGCATGGAATATCAGGAAAAAAAATTGGGACATGCAACTTTGAGCACCTAAAAAAATTATGACCTGCTAAACGAGTGTGTATTTTCTTCTTCCTGAAATTTCTTTAAACCCCAAAAATTCACCCCTTTGGGTCCCCCAAAAAAGCATGTTACAACATCAGTTTGCCCGCATACCATCTAAAAGGGGACCAGGAGGCAAAAGACCTCACAAGACAAAAATAGAAGTTTGGACAATCCAACTTCGGGTGAATTTTTTAGGGGGAAAAGGAAAGGGAAAAAAAGAAAATAAAAGGGAAAATAACAAAAATAGTAAACCCACCTTGGAGTCTTGTTGGACTGGGGGAAACACCAGTGGCCACCCATGGCCCTCCAGAACTCAACTACTAAAGCCAATAACAAAATCCCCCCAAAAACACAAAATAAAACCTCGTTTTTTATTTGCTAAAAAACGGGGCCTTAAATTTAACCACCCCATGAACAAAAAAATCCCTTTTTAATTTCAGGGGAAACTTCAGAAAATTTCTAATGCAATGTTTGCACCCTTTAAAGAGACCCAAAACAAAAAATCATTTTGACAGTGAAAAAGGGAAAAAGGGGAACAACCTTTTTAAGATGCAACAGAAAAACAGGAAACCCGGGGGGGTTGGCCTGTTTTCAAAGAGTCCCCCACCCTGCACGGATTTTCTGAACCCCACAAATAAAGTATTTTAAAGGGTTCAATTAATAAAGTTTCAAAAACCAAAAGCCTGTAAACATGGTTGACATAAACCCCCAATCAACCCCCAACAGTTCAAGGGAAACCCAGCAAACGGGAAAAATTGATTACGGGGTTTTGAAACCCTTTCTATTTCCCAAACCCCCAAAACATCTACTGCTTGGTGATTTCAACCTAAGGCATAAAAAATTTGGGGGAATGTAGCGAATTTATAGCTGAAACAATCCCGGGGGTACGCAGATAAAAGGTCCCACACACGGCTACTAAGTCTCGGGAAAACACCCCTTAACCCCAGCAGATATTTGGGCCAACAAAAACTAGAAAAACAACTTGACTCTACCCTTCAACAAAAAAAGGGAGGACCCGGGTAAGAGACATAAAAAATATAAAAAACAACAAAAACCCCTGGAAAAGAGACATAACAAAATAAAAAACAATTTTAATTCTGACCCAAAATTTCTAAGCGAAGTTCATTTACGCACAGGGGCCCCTGATCAGCAAAATGCATGAAACTGTAAAAGAATCTTCACAAAAATTTCCAAAAAAAAAAATCACTAGGCCCGGGAAAACCATGCCCAAATAAACTTTTTGGGGAAGATTCTTTAATAACATGGATCCAAACCAGGGGCCTTAAAAGGGATCAATTTCCCGGCAGCTGAAGCATGTTCAAAGGCATATTCCCCTAAGAAAGAAGAAGGGGCAAAGAAAAACTGGGAGAAAAAAAATGCTCCCTCTACAAAGACGAAAAAAATTCACTAAAGCCCTCGGGAAATTTCTAAAAATTTTCTGATACACAAGGAAGCCCTGACCGGGGAAATAGAAACTATTGAACTTAATTTTAAAAGGGACTCTTACGGAACCAGGAGAGACAGGAGCTTAAATTTAAATTTAGTGAAATTAAAAAAAATTCGAAATTTTCTTTTCACTTTCCAAAAACAAGGCAAATCCCACATCTAGTAACAGGCCCTTACTCAACAGGAGGGGAAATTTACAAAAGATAACAACAAGGAAATGTTTGAAATACTGAAATCCCAGTATGCCCTTCCTTGGGGTTAAGAAAGCCAACTAATCAGCCTGGGGAAATCGAAAATTTTCCAAATGATTCTCATAAGGGACCTCCAAACTCCATCAATGTATCCCAAAGATTTCCGACATTACCCTAACTCCGAAAGACTTTGAAAAACCCTTTGAAAAACCTTGGCCTATGAAATCAGCCCCAGGCCCAGCCCTTTCGTGGAACTCTTGTTTCATTAAGAACTGCAAGAAACCCCTCTCATGTGCCCTAAGTATACTAGGGAAAAGAAGTTTAAAGAAAAGGGGTGAAATTTCCACAGCACTTAAAACAACGATATAGCCCCACTCCATAAAGGTGGAAAGCAAAGCATTAGCTAAGAACAAAGACCAATACTTTAATGCCCCACTTTAAATAAAAACTTCGAAAAGAGTGCTAAGAAGCACGATTGCAAACCACCGGATTCCCAAAAACGCACAACCCGGGCAACAGGGGTTAAAGGGGAAAGGTCACTCCCTGCCCCAAACAACTATTTGGAAAATCCGATGAAAGGCCCCTTGGGATGAAACGGGAAGAAAAACAGAACCCAAGATTTAATTTTCACAGACTTTGTAAAAGCATTTAAACAATTGAGATCATGCGTAAGGGTCCCACAAAATACATGCAAAAGGGAATAACTTTTAAAGGGGGGAGATGGACCCTTAAACTTCCAAACCCAAACCCAAACGCAAAGATAGCGGTCAACAGATTTAAAAATCGGAGGCTCCCAAAGGTGAAAAACCTTTTCCACAAGGTACAGTACTCCCCCCATCCTTTCCTCATCCTCATACGACATAACAAGATGTAACCCCCACAGAAACCGAAATCACCCTTTTTGCAGACGAACTAGGATCTGCATGAGACTTTTCATCTATCGAGGACACTTTTAACTCCCAAGAAGATATAAACCAAGTTTCCAAGGGGCAAGGGAAAACAATAAATGTTCAATGGGGAAAAATTTCCCCAACTACTCCTTAATGGAAAACCTGGAGGAGATAAAACAAGAACGAGTAAAAAACAAACTCTGGCCATACAATGGGGCGAAAAAATAATGTAAGGGGGCCCTTTGGGAGAAATTTAATGTCTGGGGAATTCCCCTTTCAAGGGATCACAACATCCCACGATCACAAACCCCCAAGAAAAAAAGGGATGGATAATGGAGCATTAAAAACGAGAGATCCCCAAGCCAATGATGTTTCCCTTGTTAAAATCATTTGTTTTTTCTTGGGTTTTAAATATTTGTTTGTACATTAACCTCCATTCAAACAGGTAAAATTTGGGCAGATCTAGAGGTGTAAAGAACTTTTAATTTCCCACATATAAGTTTAATCAACACCTAAAACTAACGGGGAAACCCTTTGGGAAGCACTTGACTTGAAACTCCGGGAATGCGGGAGAAGAAAGAAAACAAAATCTACATTTGGGAAAATCCCAAAAGGGGAAGGGGGGTCCCGAATCTGCAAAACAAAAATCACCCCCCAAACAAAGTAAAAACTGGGCGGGGGCTTGAAAAAACCCCCCAAATTAAAATTTGGGGGTCGCCTTTTGGTAACCTTGAAAAAACAAAATAAGCCCCCCGGGGGCCCCAAGACGGGCTCCCTTCAGGGGGGAGCTGGACAGTTTACCTAAAGTCAGTGCCGGATCAGCGGGCGGGTTTTTCCCCGTACTTGGACTATGTGTGGCCAGCAGAACAGCCGGGTTTTTGATCGGGAAACTTGTTTCCACGGGGAGGCCTTGTCAGGGCCCGGGGCCGTGGGGGTGTTGTTTCCCCAAAAAATAACCTCCAGGGGGTAACTCCAGGTAAGAACCCTGTGATTTGGGGCTTTTTGGGTCCAGGAGGGGAGGGGGGAAATGAAGGGGTTTGTCCATGGCAACTGGTGTCAATTGGGGGGTTTTTTTATTTTTGTGAATTTTTGGGTTAAAAAAGGTTGAGTAAAGGCAGTGGCGCCAAAAGGGGGGAAGGGGGGGGGTAACACCACCGGGGTGAAAACCATCAAAGGGGTGAAAACCATAGACCCTCTTAAAAAAAAGACCCCTAATACCAAAAAACAGTGCTGCAGCAACAAAAAAAAAAAAATCCTTTGTTTTTCTATATAGTCTTTTATATAAATTTAAAAAGTACAAACAGGACTATACATTGGCCCCTCGCTAATCCCTTTTAAATTTCCGTTCCAGAGAGCTCCCCTTTAAAACCTTTTTAGGCTTCATCCGTTTTTAATTTCCCCTTTAGAAAAATAAAAAACCCAAATTTTAATTCATTCCAGAAAACCCAAAAGTAAAAAAAAAAAAAATAATTTTTTAACATGAAATATACTTTTCCCAACACAAAAAAACGAAAAATATAGGGAAAAATTTAAAGCAATAAAAACATCACACTTACCTTTATTGGGGAAACTTTTGATGAGTGTTGAGATGGGGGGAAGGGCAGAGGATGAAAGTGTTCTTTTGTTTGGGGGGAAACCCCCTTTCCATAAGACTTCAGGTAAAAAATTCCTTTTCTGGCTTGTGTCCTGGGATTTTGCCTTTTTCCTCCTGAAAATGTAGGCCCTTTGTTTGGTATTTTCTTCCTAAAAGGCCCTTTTTTCGTCACAATTAAAACCCCTTTTTGGGGGGTTTTAATTTTTCTGCCTCATTCCCCCTTAAAGCCCCGTACTTTTTTTTCCGGGCCACTTTTTTGTCAAAACTGGCACCCCAAACCAAATCCCTTTTATCATCCCCATACCCCCCATACGCCACAAACCGCCTCTCCCCCACCACTACCAGCCTCTACCACCCCCCAAACCCACCCCCCAAAACACCACCCTTTAACCACCCCCACTACCACCCTCACCCCCAACCCATCACCCTCTACCACCAGCCCCTACCAAACCATTTTCCCTATTTTCCTACAAACTTTTTTTTAAAAATTATATGTTTCTCACAATTTTTAAAAATATAGGCTGGCACTAGAAGATTTTTGTAAAAAAAAAATTTCGTATTCAAAATAATTTTTTTTTTTTAAAAAAGGGTTTTTCACCCCTTTAAAGATAAAATTTTTTTACACCTAAAAAAAAAAAGGGAAACCAAAAATTTCCCATAAAAAATCCCCAAAAAAAAGATAAGCTTTTCGGGAAAATTCAGTACAAATTGTACAATGATTCTGAGGATACATTTTTTAAAGCCAAATTATTGTACGGGCAAACCCTTTGGGGTTTCATCCTTTTTTCGTTTCCAAAAGCCCGGTTAAAAAAAAAAACCAAATTTTTTCCCCATAAATAAAAATGTAAATAAAATTAATCCATTCTAGACCAATAATGAAATGTTTAAATTTTATTTAAATAAAAATGTTCTAACTAGAACATGTAGCAAAACAATGAAACAAAATTATACAGCAGAGAAAAACCCTGTAAAAATGAATACAAAACCGTAAATGAAAAAAAACTGAAAAACTACAAAAAATAAAAAATTTAAAAATTTGCCTCTTAACCGACTGGGGAGAGCTTTTGGAAAAATTTTAGCCTTCAAACTTGCGGAGAGAGCAGGAAACCCCTACATGTGAGACAATGGGCCCGGCATGTAAAGGGTGCCATAAAAAAAAAACCCCGCAGCACCCCCAGTGCAAAAAGGGGAAAAAAAACTGCGCCCATTTTTTTGGGTTTAAACAGCGACTTTGTGGTGTTTTTTTTGTAGGGTATTTATTTTTGAATTTTTTTTTTTCCCTTGGTCCCCCATTTGATAGAATGAAAAAATTACACAAATAGAGATGATTTTTAAATTTTTTTTTAAAAAAGGGCCCTAAAATTTGCTTGAAGTTGAGCTTCAAATTAGCGAAAAATTCATTTTTTGGGGCCAATGTTCAAGAGAAAACAAATATCACAAGGGTCCAATAACATCAACTAGGGGCCCTAATGTCCCTTTCCCACAAAAAGTGCTTTATTTACACAATTATGCAGTAGTCTGATAACAAAACTTTTTCTTTTTTTGGGGGGGGGGGGGAATAAAAATAAAAATGAAAAGCAAGAGTAATTAAGAGGGGCCTTGAGATGTGTTTAAATGAACAGATAAAATGTTTTTTTTAGGCCGGGAAATTTGTCTGAAACATTTAGGGTTTTGAAAACCTTTTTTTAAAAACTGGCTTTTCTTAAATTTTTGTGTGAACGGGCCAAATTAAAAAATTCAGACCCTTTTTAATTGGGTGTTGAAATGGGAAATTTCTCGTTTCTTGTACTAAACTGATAGACAAGAGGATTTTCCAGTAAAATACTATGATTTTTTGGTCGTTTTGGAATAAGGGAATTTTTGCCCAAAAATAGGGCACAAACCCGGGAAAAAAAACCGTTGATGAAATAAATACCGCAGAGGCAGCAAACTTCGTGAACAGTCCCAAATTTCCCAAAATTTTCCCCATAAAATTTTCGTATTTTTTCAGTTTCATTCCCTTTCAAAAATGCCAGCAAGTTTTTTTTATTATTATAATCAAAAAGAACGCTAAGCCCCAAAAGGGCAAATACAGCCCCTGCGGGGTAAGAAAGGAAGCGGGGTATTGGGCGGCAGAAGGGGGGGGGCGACATAGGTTCCCAGAAACCCGCGGGGCAGGGGATAGGGGCAGGGTAGAGGATGGGAAGAGTTTTGGGGTTAGAAAGGGCTAAAGGGTATAAACAATTTTTTGTGAAGTAATCTTTTTGGTTGTAAAAAAGTAAAGGGAAGAGTACAGATGAAAGGTGGGCCCATCAGGGGGAAGGGAATTTTAAAGAGAGAGAAAGGCGGAGCGAAGACGACTTTGGGGGTAAATTCTGCGTGCCTTGTTTAAAGGGGCATCTAACGGAATGTGGCTAAACCGAAAAAGGAACCTGAAAATTTCCCCACAAGGGGAGCAGGGCACCTCTCCATGGAATCCCATGATAAAATAGTATGCCAATGCGGAGCCCGGGAAGAGAAAGTCTCCCAACCTCGGCACTGGTGAAAAGGGAAAACGGCCATAACCTTACTTGGTTTAAAAATTTTGATGTTTGTTCCCCGAGTAGAGTAAAACCAACTTTTGTTGCCAGGGGTGTGAATTTGGGGGGTAGCTATTGCAGAAAAAAATCCATAAATGCAACACCCTAAATGAAACTGTTAGGCATTACTGCGGGACCGCAAAAAGTGTCGCCTTTTTCATTGCCCTGTACGTAAACAAGACCAGGGCCCCCAAAAAAAACAATACTTTATTTTGGTAGAAAGGGCGGCGTCCCAAATTGGATAGGGGAGGACTAAGGGGTGGGGTGAAAATAAATTTCGGGTATAGCCGTAAACCCACTAAGGAAGTCTGGGGAAAACCCCACAAATGATGACACAGGCTTTAAAAGGGCAAAAAGGGAAATAATTTCCGCAAAAAAGGCATAAAATTTCGCAAAAAAGATACTAGCTGAAGATGGGAAAAATGCCCTTGTACGACGCGGGTTCTAAAAACCCACTGCTGAAAATTTTTCCCCCAAACGCCGTCAGAAGTTTTTGGAGCCATCTGTGTACACTGAAATTTGGCAGAAAATTGAGATTTAAAAGTGGTCAAGAAAAAGAAGCGGGAACTACCGTAGAAAATTTGGGGGTTTTCCCCCGAGAAAGGGAGTGAAAAGAACAGACCCCAAACAGCGGGAATTCCCGGGGGGTAAAAAGTGGAATGCTTTCAAGAACAAAGAAAGGGGAAAAATTTAAGAAAACAAGAGCGAATGTAGGCGAAGAGAGAAGGGGGGGAGCAAAAAAAGGGGGCGAACAAATAAAAAAATGTTTTAAATAATATGGGGGGACCTTCCCAAAAATAAGGATTGCGGGGAAACATGAAGCGAAAATTTAGCGAAGGCAATGGGGGTCAAAGGCGATCGGGTAAAGGGTTGGGAAAGTTTTGCTTTTTTCATAGAGGCTCCAGCAAGGGGAAAAGCGAAAAGCCCCCCAAGGCATAAACATAATCCTTTGGGGATGAATAGGGGTTTAGGCCCAGACAAGGGAGCAGGAGAGGCAGTTAATAATCTAGTCCCCCATATCAGTTTCGATAAAATGGGGTGGAATGTAGGCAAAAGGGGATTTGACGCAGCTCCCCATGAAAGATGAGCAAGGGGTTTTTAAAAAGGTTTAGGGCCCGGGTGTGACAATTTTTTTCAGAGAGGTAATTGAGGTTCCCGGATAACCTGCGGGCAAAAGGGGGGCCCAAAACCTGACTGTATCATTTCAGGGGGAAAGGGTGGAAAAAAGTATAAAAGGGTGATCGGAGATAACAGAGCTTCTAGGAAATAAATTTTGGGGAGTTTTGGGACTGGGAAAAATTTAAAAACCCTGTTGGTGGGCCCCAAATTTGGAAAAAATGGTCGACCACATGCCCGGAGAGAAACTGTAATTTTTAGGGGACAGTCAGACCTGGGACAGGCAATAGCGAAGTCATCAAAAATAGAGTGATGAAACCCAAATTTTGGATGGAAGAAATAAGGGCCCAAAACATTAATTTTCCCCAAGGAAAAAAAAGGTTGTGCTCAAACACATCCCCGGGGGAAAACCCCTTTACTTGGTTTAAAATCCCCGGGGGGAAAACACATTATTAAAACCCAGCAACCCGGGAAATTTTTTCAGGGGGAAAAAGTTCTTAAAAAAGGATGGAAAAATTGCCTCGAAGGCCAAGGATGGGCCCTTGGGGCCCAAAATTTTTTACCTTTCCCAAATTTTGTCATATGCCTTTTTCAAGGTCAAAAAAATTTTGGGGAATAACTGAGTGGGGTTTTTCACAAAGGCATTAAAAACCTACTTTTTCCAAGCGTAGTAAGGGGGCTATGGTAGAACGCCCCCTTTCAAAAGCCAAATTTACTATGGAAAAAGACTGTTTTTTGTGTCTCTAAATACCAAATTAAAAATCGATTTACCAGACTTTTCCCTCCCCTTTTAAAAAACTGCAAATGGGAAGACAAAGGGACGTAGGGGGGGCTTCATTTCCCGTATAACCCCCGGGTTTGGGGGAAAAAAAAGAACAATGGCAGATTTCCACAGCTGTGGAAGAACTCCTTTGACCAAAAAAGATTGAAAAAACCCTAAAAAGGACTGTAAGGGCCGACGTGAAAAAGATTAAGCCTACAAAAATGAATTCGTTTGGGCCCACTGCCGATGATCAACAGGGTTTTGGGGTGTTTTTCCCCCATTCCTGAAGTGTAAAAGGCACATTAAAAACTGTTCTTCTCTGGAAAAAAGAAAAGTCCAAGGGTCTAACTCCTGGGGGACTTTTAGGAAAGAAACGAGGGGCATTGATGGAGCCCCTGAGAAATTTCAAACCAGATGATTGGGCCCAAATTTTATTGGCAACATTTTAGTGGGTTTGCTATATCAAACACCGGCAACCCCCCAGAAAAAGGACCGGGGCAGGAGAAAAATTTGGGCCCCTCATTTTCGTACTTTTTTTCCCGACTGCACCATAGGGGGAAACAAGGTGATGGTTGGGGGAAAATAATCCCCGAGAAGAAAAAGTTTTAGCCCTCACGAAAGACACGGCGAGTTTAAGCACGCTTCTGCTTAAAATCAAGAAGGGCTCTCCGTGGGTTTTATTTTTTCCGGGATCTGCCCCACGCAGGGGTTTCAAACGTACTTTCACAAGGGACAAGCAAGGGGAACCCACCAAGGGAAGCATTTCTGAAACTGCCCCGCCCGAAGTTTGGGGGATAGAAAAGAAGCTGCGGTTTTAAAAAAAAGGGTGAGAAGAGGTGTAAAAGCCATCAAAGGAGGGCCAAAAAAGGAACCCCAAATTAAAAAAAAAAATTTAATTTGTAAAAAAGGGGTTTCCCAAATTTTCCTGATCAAAATTTCCCTGGCATACGAAGAGGGGGTGAATATAAGGGGGAAATAAGGAAAGATTGGGAAATGATTGCTTTTCATGTAAATCCGGGGGAACAACCAGGGGAAATCCCAATGCGCAGAGGAAACAGACAGAGGGGAAACGAGGGAAGAGAGTAATTCCCCCAGGATCAAAATGGGTTTTGGGGGTACCCCCAATTTTCCAAAAAATGGAGGGGGGGGGTTTCAAGAAAAGCTTTTTAACTGAATGGCCCCCGGGAAACACATGAACCCCCCCCCCGAGGAAATGAAAGGGGGATTAAAAAACGGCCCAAATAATTTCGGTAAAACAAAAAAAAAGGAATATTTTCCCGGGGTAGAATAATGCCCGAGAAGGAAGAGAAACCCAAAAAACAGAGTGTATAAACCCCCCTAAAGCAAAGGGAAAGGGCTGCTGGTAAGGGGCGAAGTACGAACAAAAAAGCTGATGGAAAGGGAAAATCCCTTTCGTAGAAGAAGGGCACTTTCATTAAAGGGCCCATCAAAAAAAGGGTCTGAAAAATACAATAAATTAAAAGCCTGAAATGGGATAATAACGGCAGAGTGGTAAAAATTTGGGTTCCGTAAACAAACACCCAAAAGGGAAAAACTGGGAAGCCCCAAAACTGAAGCTCAAACCCCGATTTTCCCCGAGGGCCCCGAATATTCCCCTGAAATAGGGCCCTGTTGGGGCAATGATAAAGATACCTAAAACCACAGGAAGGGTACCTACGGAAATAAAGGGTTTGAAAAAACCACATGCGGGGGCAAAGGAAAACAATTTAGGGACGAAGGAAAAGGTCTTTGTAAGAAAAAGGGGTTGCCCCAAATGGAGAAGTAAAGAGAAAGGGAAAAGAGGGTGGATCAATGTCCATTGAAAGGGGTTTTGGGCCCCTGCAATAATTTTAGAGATTAATTTTAAGTGTTTCAGATTCAAGACGTTTGTATGGGGGACAATATTGGGGATGGAAGGAGGGGGAGTTTGAGTAAGATCGGAGCTGTAATGGGCTGTACCAAGGTGGGGGGGGGGCAAAAGGGTGGAGGGGAAAATGGAGAAATGGGGGGAGGGGGGCAGAAGAAAGCGGAAAAACCCGGGGGGTCAGGAAGGAAAAAAACTTTTAAGGGACAGGGGGGGAAGGCACAGTACGAGGAGGAGGGGTAACCTCCACACTTGTAATGGAGCCCGTGAAAGGGAAAGAAACCCAGGAAAAGAGACCGGGGAAAGGGAAAAGGGGAGTGGGTGAAGGGAAGGAGGGGTTCAGGAATTTGTTGGAAACCCCTGAGGGAAATAGGGGAAAGAAATTTGGGCGGAGGTGTTTAACGAGGTCTTGTCAATACCGAGGTTTTTGAGGGAAAAACACGAAAAGTGAAAGGGCAGACGAGGGGGTTGAAGTATGGAAAGTCTGAGCCCCGGACAAACAAAAAAATTAGATACACAGTGACAATGGGGCTGGCAACCACAAAGGGGGCTGCAAAAATGGGGCCCCAGAATGGGGGACTTTTGAAAAAAAAGAATAAAAACAAGGGGGATCCCCTTGGGGGGCGGAGAGAGAAACCCGCCAAGCATAAGGGAGACCTTCCCGCCTCTTTGAGGCAACGAAAATTTGCCCCCCCATTTAAAACAGAAACCCGGCAACGGCAATAGTACAAGGGTGAGCCCTCATGACAAATTTAAAGGGAAGAGGGAGGTCGACTGCAAGATGTATTAGAATGGTCACCACCAAAAGACTGGGGATTTGGCTATAGAACTCAATAATTTTTATGGGGGGCCCCCCCAAACGCCCCGCAAATTCCACACTGTTGCGGGGTTTGGGGCGCCTTCCGAACTTGTAACCGATGTCCTGCTACATAAAAAATGGAGGGTTTTACGACTGTCAAAAGTTTAAAAGAGCCACATTGCAAGGGTTTTTTTTTCCGCCCCGGGGGGAAGAAAAATAAGTTTCCTAAACCCTTTAGAATTGGGGGATCTTGGAGTTCCAGCTGTTTTGGGAATTTTCCCTTTCCCCAGTTCCCGGAAAATTTTGGGTTTGGCTTTGGGATGGGGGAGAATAACAGTACCAAATACAAAATTGGGGGGAATGATGTTTTTTTTATTTTGATAGGGAAAATAAACGACATGGAAAGTAAGAAAATCATGACTTGGAAAAATTCTGGGGTTGGAAAGATCGCGCCCCCTCCCTTTTTAAACAGGGAAAGGGAAAAATCTCCCACCAACGTTTGGGGTTTGGAGGGACTTTGGGCCAAAAATATGGTCCAGAAAGATAGGCAGTAAAAAGTCGGTCCCTAAAGTAAAGAATTTAGTCCATTGTTGGTCCGAAACTGAGTGTTGGGGAGGGAGTTTCATGACGTGTCCGGGGGCTTTCCAAGTAAATGGGAAGGGAACAAAGCAAAATGTCAGGGGGGATTGTCGTTGGGGTTTGAAGTGGACCAAGTCGGTCCTACAAAGAGACGGGCTGGCGAATTTTGAAAATTGTCACACCATAAGGGAGGCCGGAACATATTTTAAAGGGAAAACGGGGGTCAGCCCAAAACGAAGGAGTCATGGAAGCCCCTGACCTTTAAGCGAGTGAAAGGAAAAAAGCACCAGCAAGAGGGACAGGGCCTTAGGAGTGGTTTTAAAGATGGCCAAAAGACGAGCGAGGGCAAACAGGGGGCGGGAACAATAAGGGGCCCGGGGTATGGGGGCATGGGTTTGGGAAACCCCTGGTTTGGTTTTCTTCTTTTTTTTTGTTTTTAATAAAAAAAAAAGAAAGAAGAAAAAAAAAAAAAATAAAAAAAAAAAAAAAAAAAAGAGGGGACCAGGGAGGGATAGTTCCTAGGGAATGAAAAAGGCCCGAAATTTTCCCCCGTGGCCCCAAAAGGACCTCCCGCACCCCCAAGCACAAAGAGGGAGCATGGAACCCGTCCCTACCCTACCCTTTTTGCCAGTAAACCAATCCGGGGTAAAACCCAAACCCCAAAATCTAAACCCACTACCCCCGGTGGAAAGAGAGGGCGGGCCGGGTATCCCCACAAAGCATACCCTCCTTTTGGGAAACCCCAAAGGGGGCTTCCCCGAGATACACCCGTTGCCCCAAAAACACCCAAAGCCCCCCCGAGGGTACTGGAGAGGGAACGGGCAAACCCAGGGGATCCGATCCCCCGGCAAACTTTTCGCCACCGGGCCCAAAACCTCAACGGAATGGGATGGGGCCCTGGTAAACCCTTTCCCCCCCACCTAAAGAACAAATGGGCCTGTGGGAAAAAAACCCCAAAAGGGCCCAAAAAAAAGGGAAGGGCAAAAAAGGGGGGGGTGGGGGGGAGGAGGGAAAAGGGAAAAAAAAGGAAGGGGTAGGGAAGAGGGGATTTGGGGGGGAATTAGGTTCGGTCCCGAGGAAGGAGACCGACAGGGCCCAATTTCCCGAGACCAAAGCCCCTTTACCGGGCCAAAAGGGGCCCCCCTTGAAGAGGGGCACGCAAGAGCTCAAAAAAATGTTTACAGCATGCGCTTATTGCAAAAACTCACCAAGACCCCCGCTGTGGACTCCCGGGGTTTTTGATCCCCAGCCTTGTTGGGCAAAAACCAAAACCACTTGGGAAAAACCAAATCAAAACAAACAGTTTTAAAAAACCCAAATTTTTTCACAGCTAATCTGTTTCAACCAAACCCAGGTTTTCCCGTATGTTGGAAGGGCACTGTATAACCCTTTTGTTTTTAAAAACCCAGTTTTTTAAATTTTAATTTAAAAATAAAATATTAAAGGCACTCCCCAAGGAGGCCCTTTACCCCCAGAAAAAAGGTTTTTGTCCAAGGAAGTGAAACTTTTTATGCCCCCTTTTCCCTTTGGGCTGAAATTCCCGACTGCCTCTCAAATTTTCCCGGGAAATGTATACCCTTTTTAAAACCCTACTAATGTTAAATCACAAAAAGTGTTTTGGAAAAAAGGTAAAATGGGAAAAGAGGATAATGACCTGGGAATGAATGGGTTAGCTTTTTTAAAAAAGAATGCTGCGGGAAAAAAACAAAAGATTTTCCTTTTAAATGGTTTTAAATTTAAAAAAATATAAATATTTACCTCCCCTTTAGTACGTACATATGGTTTCAGTAAACAGTTTTTTTAGCCAAAAAATAATCATGAAGAGGAAGTGCCGGGCCTAGGAAAGCATCAAATAAAAAGATACAAATTTAAAATAAATTAATTTCATGTACACTAAAAAACATAAACAAAAATTTAAGACCAAAAACATTTTAGAAATTTTTTTAAATTAAAATACAATAAAAAATTTCACCCTTTTAAAATTTTCTTTATTTGCGAGATGCCCAAAAGAAATAATTTTTATTTAAAACTAAAAATATACTAATATCCCCAAAACAAAACACAATGAACAAGAATATTTCAGTGAAAAACCTTTAATCTGAAAATTTATTTTACCCCAAAAACTTTGGGACAAAGTTTTTTTCCCTACAAATTTTTTTCCCAAAATTCATTTTGGGCAGAGCAAAATGAGGTGCTGCATTTTTCCCAAAAAATTTTGCCCTATCAGCTTTGCTGAAAAAAAAGATAAACCCAAAATGGGAGCCTAAGTTTATTCAGTGGGGGAAAAAAAATTTGACCAAAAATTTTAAAATAATTTAAAAAAAAACATCAATAAATTTTCAAAAACGGGACCAGTCCCCGATTCAACTTTCAGAAAAATTATAGTTTTTTTTAAAATCTGACTGAAATAAACATTATAAAAAAACAAAATTAAACATTTTTTACAATTATGTACACAAACATCATATTTGTGAATATCATTAATCCCATAAAAGGCATTTAGCCTGCACAGAACTAAAGAGAGAAGGGGGGATGAGGGTTTTGGGGTTTATCATAGACACAAAAAAAGGGGAAAAGGGGGGAGAGAAAGGGTCACAATTTTTCCCGTAGCAAAACTTTTCCCTTTTAAAAAATTTTGTTTTCTGCAGTGAAAAAAGGGAGGTCAGTAGGGAACCAAATAGATCAAGTATGCAGGGGAATGAATTACTGTAATAAAATATAAAAAATATCCCTTTTTTTATTACAATTCTTTTTACAAGGTATACAGTTTCCCAGCGATATCAATGACATACAAATGAAACCCCCCCTTAAACCCATCACCTCCCAAGCGACCAATTTTTTTAATTTTATTTTTTGTAAGGCAATTGGGACGGTATGTTTGGGGGGGCTAAATGGACTAAACAAATTCCAATATTCCTTAGGGAAAAAAAATTCCCGGGCAGTACTGGGACCGAACAAAAATTCTTTGGAAAAGAAAAAAATCGTTAAAAACCGGGGGGCCCCCTGTACTACTATACAAAAGGGCCCCTTGTTATGCAAAAGCTTTTCCGGGAAATAGGGCAAATTTTTTCCCCCGGAATTTTACCCACAACCATTTAATTTTTAAAACCCAGTACCCATTTTACTGAGGGAAATACAGACAACGGGGTAAGGAAACACATCCACTTTTCCACCCCTTGCCGAGTATCGAACCCGAACCCTTGCCGTGTGGGAAACGAGAGTTTTTGCCACCCGGCCACGGGGGACAATGTACTTAAACAAGGGGCTGTTGGGGACTCCCAAAAAAGACCTGACAAACCCTTTCAGAGTAGGAAAAATGAATGTAAAAAATTAGAAGGGCAAACCCAAAATGAATAAACAACACTTCAAAAAAACCGCCCCAAACCCTCTTTTTGGACCGCCAGACCCTCTTTGGGCAGCATCCTTTTGAACGAAATCAAGAAACCCCCAGTGAAAGGGAAATCTTTTTTCTTTCAAATTTTTTCTTTCCCTGGGTTTAAAAAAAAATGACTCATCTTCATAAATAATATAAAGTGTTAATAATTTAGTACCAAGTAAAATTTTATTTGACACCTGTTTGACATCTTGTTCATTTGAAATTTGCTTTGCCCTGCTTTTTTTACAATTTTTCCCCATTTTAAACTATCAAAAAAAGTCTGTCCGGTACAATAAACTGTATACTTAATTAAAATGGTATACAGTATTTTACAAGCACAAATTTCCAAGTCGTTTCAAAATTTAAAAACTTTGACGAAACATTTTGCCTACACCCGTAGGCTTCCCTTTAGTCAAGTAAAAGAGGTGACTATAAATATGGGAAAAAAAAAGAAGCAGGGTGAGGGACTGATTACAGTTCATCAACCTTGAATGGGAACCTTGAAGGGTTTCTCCCCTTTAAGTTGATAGACGATCAAAAAATTTTTTTCGTCACCTGCTGCTGTCTCCTATTTAGTCACATCTGACGTGACCCAAAAAGGGGGAACTATGTTGAGAAATGTTTTTAAAACCCAAGGGTACCCCAACCACGCACGTCTTTCTATCTTTAAAAAATATACTGTGGGATATTAAACAGTGTAATGGGACTAAATATATAATCTGCCCCTTTCATTGTTTTTTTAATACCGTGGACCCCGTTTTTTTTAAGCAAAGAAGTTGCAATTTTTGAAAATCAAAATGGTTTTTTTATCAAAAAATTGACTCCGAATCGTTTTTTCATCCCCAAAGCGTACGAGTGCCCCGAAACAGTCACAGTCATGTCCCCTTTTTTTATCACGAGTGAGCATATCCCATGCATTCATACGATACATTTTATAACATTCCCTCCGTTTTTTGTGCCCTTTCAAAATGCGAAAAAACCACCATGGGCCCAAAGAGAGCTATGCCCGCCCCTTTTTTTTAAAAAAAGGGACAAAAACGGAAGAAATTTAAAGGGAAAAAAAATTGAAAAAATATGAAAGTGGTTTGGGGGAAATGATAGTGGGTTTTTGGAAAATGGCAGAGGGTGGTAAATGGTTGTGATGGTGGGAAGGGTGGTATGATGGTGGAGAGGCGGTTGTGGTTTTTATGGTGGAAAAGGGGAGGGGAAGGTGGTTTGAGGGTGGTAGTGCTGTGATTTGGGAAGAGGGTGGTATGGTTGTTTATGGGGGTAAATGATTTTGATGGGGAAATATGGGGGTAATTTATTGTGATGGTTTGGGAGTGATGTGGAAAGATTGTGATTTGGGGGTAAATGGTTGTGAAGGTGGAGAGGGTGGTGGTGGTTTTTGATGGGGGTAGAGGGGGGAAATTGGGTTTTGATGGTGGTAAAGGGGGGCAGGGTTTTTGATGGGGGTAGAAAAATGGGAGTGGGTGGGGTAGAGGGGGTGGGTTTTGATGGTGGTAAAAAGGGGTAGTATGGGGGTAGAGGGTTTGGGAGTGAAAGGTGGTAGAGGGTGGTTGGATGGGGGGAAGGGGTTGTGATGGTGGTTGTGAGGGGGGTTGTGATTGTTTTGTAAGGGGGGTAATAATGGGGATTTGTGCAATGTGGAGTAGGAAAGGGGAAAATCGTGGAGGAACATCACCCCCAACAAAGCTGTTTTCAAGCTGGTCCGGGAACAAGTACAATTTACAATTTTCTTGTCCCATTTTAGGAAAATTTTTTTAAAATGAAAGCCAGAAAAAAAGTTCTCTGGACAGATATTTTGTGCCACCGGTGTTTCATGACTCTTTAAAACTGGTCCAAATGGTTTAAAAAAAAAAGAAAGGAAGTAAAACCCCCAAAAAGGGCTGCTACCTGAATCTTCATGGAAAGGGAATTTTCCCCCTTTCCCAAAAAGTAATTTTTTCCATCCTCCCCCCCTCCTCCCGTCTTCATCCCTAAAGGGAAAAATCTTCAATAAAGGTAAGTGCATGTTGTTTTTTGTTTTTTTTTCTTCAGCCCCATTGTTTTCTGTGATGTACATCTATATTTCATGTAAAAAAAATTATTTTTTTTTAAAAACTTTTTGGGTGTCTGGAAAAGGATTTAAAAGGGTTTACAATTAATTTTTTAAAAGGGAAAATGGGGTTTTGCAAATCGTCAATTTTTCCAAAAAGGAATGGAAAAATTTTCGAAAAACGAGGGGGCACTGTATTCCCCAATACATTTTCAATAATTTTACAAATTTTCTGTAGTAACTCAGTAAACATGACCCAAAACTGTGCATAAGTAAAAAACTCTGATATAGTATAAGTAAAAAAATCCCCTAAAATTTTGTACACAGAAAATCTTTGAAAATAAAAAAACGAGTCAGAATTTGGGTAAGGGTAGAAAATTCTTGGGGATAAAAAGCCTGTTTATGGCTTTCAAATCTCCCAAAGACCTGAATTTACTCAACAATTTTCTGGCCATACCCCACAGTGTTTTTTAAACCCAAATTTACTAAGCAAAGCATGTTCACAAATTTTCAAATTGTAAACCCCGAAATTTCTTTTTTAAATTTTTAATGCATGAAAAGAACACCCCAAATAATTTACAAAACATCAAAGTAAACACTATATACATCTATATTTGCAACCTTTGGGAAAAACTTTAAAAATTAAAAATTTAAATTTTAAATTTTTGGTTTCATTACCATGGGGGAAAGTTTTAACAAAGATTTTTATCGTCCAAAAGTCTTTTTGCAGATTTTTTCATCTGAGCAAAATTTAAAATTTCTTTTTAAAAAAGCCTCTTTAAATAAGTTGATTCATAATATGGAAGGTTAAAATAGGGCACCCACCATTTGTTTATGCTCCCACTTAGAGGGTCTTCATTTTTTAAGTTATGTTGAAAAGGTTTAGAGGTGGGCCCTCCCGAGGGAGACTTAGTACCAAACATTTATCAGAGATGAATTCT
>NC_069464.1:833318-884645 GCF_026875155.1 Cherax quadricarinatus
ATTGGGTTTAAATGTACATAGTCTGTATAACTAGATGTCCGAGATGAAGTAAATTGTCAACTGTTTGTTATTAACTAATTAGTTTTTCAGAATTTTTTTTTTCGTGTTCACGTTCCCTCCGTATTCTGAGAATTGACAGTAATAGTCTGAGTGTACCAGATGCCTTTGCTGTTAATTTCACCTTGTATATATATATATATTTATTCTTCCTCAGAATCCGTAGAGTGCATGAATACAGATCGATCGATCAATTCCATCCATATTGTATAATGATTTGTTCTTATAGTTTGTAATGCATTACGTTAAAAACTCATTACGTTAACACCCATTACGTAAAACTCATTTTGTTAACATCCATTATGATACCATCCATTAATTCTAAGTTATATATGAATTTGTTATTGTATAGAATCAGCCCAGAACCACCTGCCTGTTCAGCCTATAAGATAGTAGTGTATGTCGAGACGACATACGTAACATGACCGAGCTGTCAGCATAGTTGCTGATCCCTGTGTTATATAGCATAGCATATAGTATCATCCATGTGCTTCAGATAGGAGATTCCTTTTAGGCCTGTGACTGTTCTGTGACGTCACGGGGTGCGCATGTGTACGTTCGTACCTCTGCCCCGGTTTCAGTCCCCGCCGCCATCCAGGCTAAGACAGGCAGAGGCTGGGCTCCATTTCTCTCATCATAGTCTGACAATATATATCGTTACCATCCAACAAGTGTGTCTACCTTCAACCCTCAATATCTCCATTTAAGAACCCCTACGATAAATGAGCCCGGCCATGGGCCAGGCTCGTCTGGTCATAACATCATAGAGGTTCAAACTAATATTAACTCAGGGGTAAGAAACTGCATCACTAAAGTTAGAGACGGGATGTTCAGTAAGCTTAATTTTAACAACCATAGAATTAACTGGGAAAAATTAAACCAAGAGCGACCTAAATCCCCACCAGTGCCTAGAGAAGCTGAATACAGAAGCATACAAAGTATGTATGAAACATGTACCACTGAGGAAACCCAGAGGAAGATCAGATATAGAGAGAGAGCGTAGGAGTTGGTACAGAAGAAGAAAACGGGTTACTGAACTGCTTAAAAACACAAATATGCTACAACAGAGGAAAGACAGACTTAGCAGAGAGATCACTGATTTAGGGCAAAAACTTAGGATGTCATACCTCACAGAAGAAGTACAAAGGGAACAAAAGGCCATACAGGATATTGCAAGAAACCGAAAATATTTCTATTCCAATGCAAAATCCAAGCTAAGAACTACCTGTAGAATTGGACCACTACTGAGAGGAGACTCGTATACTGATACTCCAATACTGAAACTATGTATTGTGCCAAAACAAAAGCACTCACATTGCTAAACTCACAAACTAGTATTTAGTCACTTAGCCATAATACCAACTTACTTCATAATTTGTAATATTTTAAACTTAAGATTTAATCTAAGTCTGCCCGAAATGCCTAGCCATGCTAGGTGTTCTAGTGGTACATTCTGTAATTATTATTTTACTACATGTAAACCACACAATAACCAAAGTCTGTAAATTCAGCATTGTAATCCTTATAGAGAATAAACTTTGAATTGAATTGAACAGGAAATGAGTGAAATCCTAAAAGAACAGTATGAGTCAGTGTTCAGCAACCTGCTAAATGCCAGCAAGGTAGAAAATGCAAAAATATTTTTCACTCCAGAAGAAGGCCGCACAGACCAACTAACTGACATTAGTACAAATCCCTTAGATTTCAAAAAAGAAATGGAAAACATGCCCACTCACTCAGCATCTGGACCAGATTCATGGAATGCTCTATTTATAAAGAAGTGCAAAGTACCATTAGCACGAGCCCTCAGTATTCTTTGGAGAAAGAGCTTAGATCTAGGTGAAATACCGGAGTGCAGACATAGCTCCTTTGCACGAGGGAGGTAGTAGAACACTAATTAAAAATTACAGACCAGTAACCCTAACCTCTCACATCATAAAAATCTTCGAAAGAGTGATAAAGACGCGGTTTACAAATTTCAGGGGAAAGCAAAACCAACATAACCCGAACCAGCATGGTTATAGACAGGACGTCATGTCTGTCACAGTGCAAAACCTTAGACAGAATACGGAGGCACTGGAAGACGACAAAAGCAGAGTGTTTTTACATTTGATTTTGAAAAGGCTTTTGACAAATGCAATCATGGAGTGATAGCGCACAAAATAAAGGCCCATGGGCATTAGGGGGAAGGTGGGCAGATGGATTTTGGGTTTCCTAACACACAGAACAAAAAAAGTAGGTGAACAGGGCAAGATTCAGCTCAGCGAGGTCAAAAGCTCAGTGCCCCAAGGCATTTCCGGCCCTTTGCTGTTCCTCATCTATAGCGACATAGAAAAAAAACACCCGGCACCCCTTTGTATCATCTTTGCAGATGAAAACAAAAATAAGCATAAAAGTCATCGGTAAGGACACTAAAAAAAGTACAGGAAAATAAACAGTGTTTTCCGTGGTCAGGGGAAACACAACAAACTCAATGGTGAAAGTTCCAGTGCTTGGGTAGGGAAAAATGAAGACTAAAAAGGGACACTATACAAAAAAACCAAGGGGGCCACCAAAAAATGTAAGAACACGAAAAGCCCAGGAATAATTATGTAGTGGACCTTTTTTTTAAAAGACCATAACAAACAAAAACACGACAGCCGGAAGATGATTGGGTGCGTTTTGAAACTTTAAAACAAGGGAAAAAATCCAAAAGTGGCTGTCTTAAAATTGCTAGTCTCCCCCATTTTAGAATATTGCTCAGTGCAAAGGGCCCCTTTCAGGAAGGAGAAATACGGACCTGGAACAAATACAGAGATCGTTTATGGCTCATATGAGCCATAAACACCAAAACACGGGGAATGCCGCAATCTTAACATGTACTCTTTGAGCAGGGGGAAGAGAGGCAAGATAATAATACGTGGACCTCGCCAACGATGGATCGCCCAAAGTTAAAATTGGTAACGATACATTTAACGCTAACATTTTGCCTCGGCTAACGCTAAAAACTCGCCTAACATTATTTGGTCTTGGGGTCCCAAATTAATATTGTCCCTGTCCGGGAAGGTACCGGGGCTTTGCCCCAAAATCTGCACACTCCCAAAACAAATACGGAGTGAGAGATAGGAGGAAGTGTAAAAAAAACCCAGTGGAGCAGGGATGCAGTGAGGACAATAAGGGAAACTTTTCAAATCCCGGGGTCCCGACTATTCAACATTTCCCAAAGAAAAAACACGGCTGGAGCTAGTGTAGAACCCTTCAGGGGAAACTAGACAATATTTTCACCGGGTGCCGATAAACCCAGGCCATGGGATATGGGGGGCAAGCCCCCAAAACAACCGGGGTTTATAGGCGAGAACCAACGAGCCTGGCCCAGGCCCAGTCAAAAGGGATATACTCTCAAAATTTTCAAAGAATATAAAAGGTAATCGGGCTGTTGCTGCTGGAGGCCCCCGGCCCCAAATCCATCACACCTGGTTGTCTGGCCCCTGGAAGTCACCAGGTTTACCTGGAGAAGTTCCGGGGGTAAACGCCCCTGCACCCCGGGTCGTGCCAGGCCTCCGGGTGGATCAAGCCTTAAAAACCAGGCTGTTATGCTGGCTGCACGAAAATTCAACGTACGACCAACCCCGGCTGGTCAGGTACCACTTTAGGTGCTTATTCTCCCTGCTTAAGACACCCCGGGGGTCAACTGGTAACCCCCCTTAACCCTTTCGGGGTCCGTCCCGTAGATCTAGCTTCACATTCGGGTTTTTAAACCTAGATCATCCCAAAAATTCTAGCGCCGTAAAATTTTAGCGAAAAACGCTCATAGGCCTACAGGAGAGAATGGGTTTGCGTGGGGATGGCCCCATAAACAAAAAAATTAGGCGCCTGCAGGGCGGGAAAAAACCGGCTCAGTTACCTTTGTTCCCCCATGCCTCGTCGTAAGTCGTGTTCACTCAAGGGAAAAATTTGGGGACCTCCTCTCCTATCTATAGTTCGCATGGGAAAGTGGAAAATGAAGACAATTCTTTGGCTTTGATATTAGTGACCGAAAGTAATGCCCAGGATATCGAAAAAGTGCAAAAACTCTGACGTCCCAATTTTTTACCTCTGGTGTGGGCACTCCTCATCAGGGTCGTTGTACCTAACACAAGAGAAAATTTTATTTTCCCCGGGGCCAGGCCTCTGACTTCAGAAAATTGTGATGATAGTGACGGGGTTTTGTGATTTTTTGCTCTTGATCATCATTCGAGTATGATGTAAGGAATTATTCACCAGTGAAGCGCATTATTACGCCCCCGCATGCGCTCGGGTATGTACCATCAGTGCCCAGGGAGGGAAAAATCCCGGAAAACATTCCGGGCCCTACACCAGGATAGACAGTAATAGTGAGATGATTGGCTACATTGGCTGGAAAAACCACAGGCATTACCAGTGGGGGTAGTGGTGAGGTAGTGCCACAGCCATCGTGATCAAACCCGGGCTGGGACCCATGCTGCTGAACCCCCGCATTTAAAGGACAAAGCGGAGCGTCCCACCCCCCCAAACCACCCTACAACCAGCCATGATGTCCGTACCACCAGCAAAACCGTATCTGGGTTTGGCAGCAAGACCCCAAATTTTGTTCCCAACCCCCCAATTTGATGACTCTAAAAAAGTGAATTCCCCTATTTTTCCCCTTGGAACCACAGCCAAAACGGGGAATTTTTTTAAAAATTTTCTTTGACCCCCCCTTGAGGGAAATTATTGTCAGGGAAAAAAAAAGTTTTTTGATACCCCATGGCAATCGTGATACCCACAGTCAAGACACACCGGAGAAGAGCGACTGTTGCAGAAGGGGGTTTTTGTTTTGCAACAATAATCTTATCCTCATTTAAAAAGCATAATAAAAAAGCATACTGGTCCACAGATCGGCTAATTTCACCCGGTCTTCAGTGAAATCATCCCAGTGAACATTTATCTTACTGTTCATATTTGCACTTCTCTGACAAACCACCCCTGACGAAGGACGGGTTAATCAAGATTAGAAATGTTTCATGTATCCAAACAAAAGTTCAGCAAACTTTTATCCATTCAAAATCTTGAAATTTAAATGAGTCTTTGATTTTGTTAAAAGGGAAGACGTCATTAAAAGCAGTAAAATACCGAGCAGAGGAAACGTTTGGGTAAAAAAACTTTTGTACCCTTGTGACTGTGACAGGGCCCTGGGTTGGATTTTTGTATAAGGGGAAGTAAAACTTTGCAGAACCAAGATGTTATTGGGTTTCAGGACTAGTGAGAACATATGGCACCTTTATTTTGGTAAGGGGCAACAATTACCATAACTGGACAAAAACCCTTTACTCATGATTTCTTGCAGGAACAAACAGAGGTGGCACGTGCGTTCTAATCGTAACATATGCTCAGGTTCAACGAGGTGTTGGGGATGACGTGCAGGTTTTTACTCCCAAATGAATCTGGCTTAAACGGGGGCATGAAAAACGAGTTTTCACATTGTTAAAAACCCTTTCACCGTAAAAAATGCAAGACAGTGGCAAAGTTGATCGAGTGAAAAATGTTTTATTCAAAAAACCATGACAGGATTGATTAACACAAAACTCATTTGGGTTTGAAAAAGTGACATGCAGTTTGGCTTTGTTGATTGTGTTGTAAAGTTACAAGTGGTACAGAAATTTTCTCCATCCATGGACTTTTCAATGTCAATGCTATAAATGAAACAAAAAAGACGGCAACGACCACCGTAGGGTAAATTTTTTGTTTGTTGTTGTCAACAACCTAATGAAGTACCAGGAACAAACCTGCATACAACATGGTCCTTGCCTTCCTCAGAATAACCCAACGTTTGAGGAGGGACGGTGATCTTTCATAAAACAGCTTCCCCAACAAAGAAGAAATTTGCTCAAAAGGATGCATCGTCTGTGCACAAAAAAAAAACGCCGGCAACAAAGAGCAAAGAACTCTTTTTTATGTGTGAGGAAGTAAGGGCCTAGTGCATGGTCCCTTGTTTCAAGGACTTCCACAAGCCCCGCAGTTAAAAAAACCATTCCAGTGATTGTAAATAGTAAATAATGATGAATGTTATTTTAAAAAAATTTTGTGCATGTTTTTTTAAAAAATGAAAGGGGTAAACAATAAAAATGAAAATAACTTTAGTGCGGTTATTTTTCTACTGAGTTTATATAAATCTTATTTTCCGTATTGGTCTCTCGGGCCCCAAATTTTGTAGGAAAAAAAAAAAATTAAAAAAAGAAAAAAAAAACAAAAAAAAAAACACTAAAAAAAAGTAATGCGTGATGTGGAAATTCGATGTTTGCGCCACCAGTTCTTTTTGGGCAAACTTCTGGGCACGTAACCCGGGTAAGTCTGACAGAATTTTTTTTTTTCAAATTTTACCTTCACAAAAAAAACCCTTTTTAAATTTCTGTAAAAAAAAAATTTTTTTTTTTTTTTCAAAATTTTTTTTGACACTGAAGCACCACTTAATTTTGGCCCTTGGGGACCCTGAAGGGTTAAGTAGCGGGGAGGCATTTTGAACATCTGGGGCCCCTGACATTTATTGTGTTTCTTTTAAAACTGTAAGCCCCCCCCTGCTTTCTTGGGGGGTGTTGCATCATCTCCGGGTTTTTTGCTTATTGGAGTGATTTTCGGGCAAGTTCGGTACTAGCCCCTCAAAAGCTTTTTCCCGGGTTAATAATCATGTATCTCTCCCGCCCATTCCAGGGGTAAAGTTCGGGAACTTAAAGCACCCCAAAATTGGGGGTTTTTTTAATCTCCGTTATGCGTGCCGTGAAGGTTCTCTGTACATTTTCTAGTCAGCAATTTCCCCTCCCTTAAAGGTCTGTTAGTGTGAGAAATTTCCCCACCCTGGATAAACAAGAAACCTAAAGAGCGTCATCAGGGGTTTAGATTCCTATTTTGAAGATTCTCATTATCCATCCTGTCATTTTTCTAGCAATCGTTTGATCAATGTTATGGTCCTTGAAGGTGAGATCCTCCACATGATCCCCCAGTTTTTTGCTTTCCCTTTTTCGCACTTTTTGTGGAAAAATTTGCTTTGACCTGAGAATTTTTAATTTTCCTCATGTTTACCATATCGATTAATTTGAAATTTCTATCATTGAATTTAATATTGTTTTCGCGCCCATTTAAAGTTTTGGGTTTGATGCCCGCCTGACCTTGCAGTGTCTGAAAGGGAAGACATGTCATGCAGATTTGGGTGTCTCCAAAAGACATGGGGGCGTGGCTGACACCCTTTGTCTATGTCAGATTGGGGATGAAAACAAATAGAGCGAGTACTCTGCCTTGTGGAACAGAGTTTTCACCGAGCACCTCAAGTTTACTCTGTTGATACTACTCTTTGTTTCTTTTTGTGAAAAAATTAAGATCCACTGCCACTTTTCCTGTTATTCCTTTAGCACATTTTTTGTCGCTATTTCGCCCTGGCACACGGCAAGGCTTTTGCAAAGTCTGTATATATTTACATCTGCATTCTTTTTTTCTTTAGTGCATTTAGGACTTTTTTCGTAGGATCATCGCTGAGACAGATAGGAGCGACCTGCTCAAACCCATGTTCCCCGGGGTTTTGTAATTAATGGGTTTCAAGATGGGTGGCGTCTTCTTCTTAGGACCCTTTCAAAGATTTTTATGATAGGGATGTTAGTGTATCAGTCTGTTTCTTCGCTAATTTCTTTACTCCCCCCTTTGTGGAGCGGGCTATGTCTGTTGTTTTTATAACTGTGGGATGACCCCCGTTCCATGCTCCCTTCCTAGAGGTAAAACTCGGAAGGGGCTTCTTTCAGTTCTTTATGAACACCCGGGGTTCCATGAGTTGGTGCTGGGGGGAGTGATGGGGATGTCATTTATTTCCTGTTTGAAGTCATTTTGGGATGAGGATAATATCAATAGGCTTGTGTTAAACCAAATTCTGTGGCTCTCCATAAAAAATTTTTTTGATCTTCGACCTCAAATTTGGGTTTGGGTTGCTAAAAAAAATGAGTCATATTGGGATTGATAGTCATCATTTCCTTTCTGTCATCTGTGTAGAACCCATCTTGTTTTAAATAGTACCCCCAAAACGGATGTTGTTTCTCGACTTTGACTTGCATAAGAAAAAAAAATTGATTTTTTTATTTTATTTATGGTGTTGTTCTTTCCCACAAACCTCCCTATAAGATTCCTTTTGTTAAGTTCAATGTTTGCATTTCCTGACCATGACTCCCCACGCATTTTTCAGTATATTGGCCCTTTTACTGCTCTGTTACTCTTTTTCCCTCACCTGTAAAGGGAGGCCGCCTTTTTATTTTTTAAACATCCTCCTTTTTCTTTAAAAGGAATAAGCTTTGAGCATACATCGAGTGCCACCAAAATTAATCTTTCTAGGGATAAGTTGGGGTCTGTGTTTTTTTTAGTCATCTTCCCAGTTATATCTTTTAGGACTTGGTTTACGGGTCCCACTTTTTGTTCTCGTTATTTAAATTGAATTTTGGGGAAGCTCCCCCATCTAATCTCAATTTCTCGGGCTGGGGGTCCCCCACGAACCCCGTTAAATGATTATGTTTGATATATATTGTTTTTTTTATATGGTGACATTTTGTATCAGATAACATTTTTTTGGGGAAGATGAGACCCGTGTATTCTCCGTTAGAGGCCTATTATTTCTGATTTAAGTTGAATTTTGTGCGAGATTTTAAAAGCTCGGGGTGTGAGTTCTGTAAGCTGCCTCCTGGTGCTTCACTGCAACAACTTATTTTTTAAAATTCCCCCCATTTTAGGTGCCTCAAGTTTAAATCCCCCCGGGCAAAATGTTGGGGGGGGAGCTGGAAGATTTTCCAGACAGGGCAACGACAGCTGTTCCTGGAATTTGCTGGGGCACTGATCTGGGGCTTGTAAACTATCACAAAGACAGGTTTTGGTTTTTCCCATCTTTATGTAAAACTTCCCCACATCATTTGAGGCATTAAGCAGTTCTGTGCAAACAAGTGACTTTGGATGTACGGCCAACCCCCCCCCCCCTTTTTTTTTTCCTGTTCACTCTGTCGCATTGTTAGGTTTTAACCCGGGGTCCCTATTTCTTTGTCCCAAATGATCCTTTATGTGGGTGCTGTGAAACCCAAATTTCATTTTCCTCGCAAGGAGTCCACGGGTGAAAATATTTTGTTGTTGTGGGTTTTGACCGTATACTTGGAAAGAAAAATGTCATCAGACTGGGGGTATTGGTGGTAGGGGGGACTTTTTTTTCGGACATATCTGTATCTGTTGGGTTTTGGGGGGGGGCCATTTACTGGGTTCCATCCAGAAATACTGGGTTTGGGTAAAGATTTCTCCTTTCTTGCCAGTTTTTTTTTTTTTTTCCTGGCATAAACAACCTCTCCCACTTGAGTCGTGGCACCCAGGTTTTCCCTGGCCTGGATGCTTTTTTTTTTTTGTCCCCTTTAGAGGGTGCCTGGGAAAATTTTGTTATAGCACAGTCTTTCCCGTCTGAAGCGGGTACATTTAGGGGGAAAAAGCTTACAGGAAATGATTTGCATTTTCCCCGTTTTCATATGGGGCCCCCAGATTTTCTAGGGTGACATAGTTGCACGTCCCAACTGTTTTTCCCCGATTACCCTGCCCCAGATCCAAGGCATAGTATGTGCACAGGGTTGGTTTCCATTTGCCTTGGGTTTCTGGACTGATTCCCCCTTGGTGCATGTTTTTTTGTCCATTCCTATCCCACTAGTACTAACAATGACTCTCACCAGTTTTTCTGGGAATATATCCCCACATTGCATGGAGTTTTTTGGCTTCTCCCCTGGGGATTTTTGTAAAAGGGACTTGCCTTTACAATTTGGGTTTCCCATCCCCCCTGTTCCCCGAGGTTATTTAAAATTTTTTAAATTTCTGAACTAAAGGACAGATTATCCAAAAAAATTATGTCTCCCAGGACAGCATTATTTCCCCTTCGTTAAAAGGGATCCACCCCAATTATGGGAAAGGAAGACCTCCCCCTAATTTTGTCTGGAAGAAGGAAAATATGTTTTCCCCGGAAAGATAGTTAAAATTTAGCTAAGGGCAATAGCCTTACCCTGTTTTAAGGAGGCAAAGGGGAAAAAAAATTTTATTTTTATATTATAGAAGCTTTCCAGGGTTTTTAGAAGGTGCTTTGAGTTTTTCCCCTTTTTAAAAATGGATTTTAGTCCAAATTTTTATTGGGGTAAAAAACCTTTTGATTAAAACTTTGTAGAATTTTTGGTATTACAATTGAAAAACCAAAAATTTTTTTAAAAAAATGGTTGGGGAAAGCCCCTTTGTTTGTTTATAAGATAAAGGTTTAATTGATTTAAAGGGGATTTTCATTTTATAGAACCCCCTTCAATATTTTTTTGCACATAAAATTAATGAAAAATTCAAAAAAAAACCCGGGGGGAAAGAAAGGGTAAGGTTAAAAAATAGCCCCCTGGTTAGCCCATTAAAGCAAGAAAATAAGAAAGTCCAAAGGGTTTTTTAAAAATAGGAAGTTTAGCAAGGGGCAATGTGCCCCAAAAGCGTTTTTAAGGGGAAAAAATAGAAAAGGGGAAAATTAGCATGAAGCATGAAGGGTTTTAGAAGAGCGTTTAGGGAGAGTGAGATTGTCTGTAAAAAAGCATTTTGGAAGTGGGTTGTGTAACCTTTTGGTGAAAATAAAGTTGGAGAATCAATTGGGCCTAGCGGTTGTGGTAAGGAGGGGAGTTTTTGAGATTCTAGGGAATGGAGGTATGGTTTTTTTTTTTACTAAAGCCCTTTTCCTTTTAAAAAAAAAAGTTTTTAAGAGGGATTTGTATTTTCTATTTTAAATAACTTTTATTTAAAAAAGGGAAGTTAAAAGGTGATTTTTTGTTTTATATTTATTGTTTTTTGATAAGGGCCCCCCAAAAATTCGAACATGGGTTTTTTTTAAGAAGTTTTAAAAGGTCAAAATTTAAAAAGGGGGGAAAAGTCAGACTGTTTAAGTGGGTAAAAATTTAAAAATAATTTTGCGGGATTTGGAACCATAAGGACTATATGGGAAAATTTTTTTTAAGAAACATTATTAAAGGGTTTAAAAGGTAAATTTTGGGGAAAGATGAAAAAACCGGGATTGGGGCAGTCCAAATGCAAAGGTGAGTATTTTTTGAAGAATTAAGATCCGTATTAGCTTTTTTAGTTTTTTTCCCGTTAAAAAAGCTTTTTAAAAAATTTGGGCCCCCCCTGGGGGGGGGGTGGGGGGGGGGGGGGGGGGGGGGGGGGAGGGGGGGGGGGCAAAAATTTAGGAAACTTCGTTAGAACTGCGCCTGGGGCCCCAGCCAAACCCAATTGTGGTTTAATTGTTTAAAGTTGCGGAAAATTAAGATACATGGAATATTTTCGATTATTAAGTGTTTCGTTTGGGGGGGGGGGTTTAAAAATAAGGGGGACCATGGGCCCCCCGAAAGTTTGTGCCCAATGTGGAAAAAAAGGGAAAGGAATGTTGGAAAAAGAAAATTTGGGTTTGGGGCAAGAGAAAATATTTGTAATCCATTGGGTTTAAAAATGGAAATTTGCACAGGGGAACTGAAACCATGGGAAAATTTACCCCGAAAAGGGCAAGGGTGTGGATATTTCAAAAAATGTAGGAATTTTTGAAAATCGTAAAAAAGGGGTCAGAGCTAGGAAAAAGGGTTGGTTTAAAGGGGCCCGGCTTAAAAGAAGAAAGGGAAAGTAACCCGAAAGGTTGTTCAAATTTAAGGAAGGGGGGGTTCCCCCTAAAAATAAAAATTTTCCCTCCTATCCCACAAACCAAAGTTTTAAAAAAAAAGGCATGTAATTTGCTGCCCTTTTTTTTTGGTGTACAAATTTTTAACATTTTTTGGGTAAAAAAACTTTTTTTCCCTTTTTTTGGGTGTCTTTTCCGGATTAATTTTATTTCCCTTACTTTTGGGAAAAAATTTTTGCAAGGAAAATTTTATAAGAATTTTGAGGTTTTTTTCCATGCGGGGGTCCCAGTGTTAATAAAATTATTGGGGAAAGGGCCTTTTTGGATATATTTGTTTTTTTTATTTGTCCCTTAAAAAACAATTTTTCCACTTATTGTTTATTCAAGAATAGAAAAAACTAATGAAAGCACCCACTCCACTAAGACCCCTTAAATTACTGTTGGGCACTCAACACTTATTCTCCAACCCGCACACTGATTTTTCAGGACAAGCACCCGAAATTTTTCAAACAGCACCTGCTAAGTTTTTGGGGCTTTCTGGGCCCCCCCCGGGCCATCCCCCATTTTAATTCATCTGTTTTAAATGCCTTTTTAGCTTTATTATCTTTAAATCCAAAGTATTACACATGATCTATGTAAAAAAACAATATTTTTTCGGAGAAATTCTTTTCTGCAAAAAAGTCCCCCATCCCCAAAAGGAAACCAAAAGAGTTGAATAACTAAGGCCAAATATTTAATTTAAAAAATTTTAAAAATTAATTCATAAAGAAAAACTCCAAATTATTCCCCAAAACAAAACCCAAAACCCCGCCAATTGACAGGCCAATAAAAAAATAAGTGCTTAATAACAGCTAGCAAATAAACTCAATAGGAAAAAAGAAGGGGGACCATTGACACAAAGCTTTTTTAAGTTTTACCATGCTTGCCCACGAAAATTTACATAGGTTAAGAGGGCAACTCCCAACTACCCCAGTCTACTCGAAAAAGCCAAAAATTGTGGGCCCAAATGGGGCCAAACTCTTTGAAATTACAGTTGGGTACGGGAATTTTTGGCCCCTTCTCTTTCTCCTATACATAAATGACCTACCAAATGCTTCTCAATTACTCAAACCCCACAATTTGCTGATGACACAACATACGTCTTCTCCCACCCGAGCCCAGTCACGCTAGCCAATACTGTAAATACCGAATTACAAAAAATATCTACCTGGATGAGTACTAACAAACTTACACTAAACCATTGACAAAACCTACTTCATTCAGTTTGGTAACAAGCTACAAAATGTCCCTCTTAACATAATGAAAACGGATCACCTATCACAAAGCTAACAGAGGGAAAATTCTTAGGAATCCACCCTTGAAATAGACTCAAATTTCATACACATATACAACAAATTCTAAGAAAATTTCCAAGACTGTTTGCATACTATCGAAGATACGGTACTATGCTCCAAGTCAGCCCTCCTGGCCCTATATCACTCCTTATTTACCCCTATCTCACCTATGGAATTTGTGCATGGGGCTCAACAACAAGTAACCATCTCAGACCACTAATTACCCAACAAAAGGCTGCAGTTAGAATGAATAACAAATTCTCACTACAGGCACACACTCCACCAATTTTTCAATACACTCAACCTACTCACCATACAAAACAACCATACTTATTACTGCACCTATTACATACATAGAACACTCAACTCTGATATTAAACCTCCCCTCAAACATCTCCTTTCCAACCTCAAAAGAACACATGACCATAACACAAGGCACAGATCACTCTTTGATATTCCTCGTGCCCACCCTCACGCTATGCAAAAACTCAATGCACATAAAAGGCCCTAAAATCGGGAAATTTTCATTACCTGTTAATATAAAAGAAACCTACCTGTTTATAAATTCAAGTCTCTTCTCAAAGATCATTTACTCACCCAAACAAAAAAAATACTGAATAACTGAACCTTATAAATTGATACTTAAATGTTTCTCAAAAATTATATCACATATGACTGTCTTTGTAATCCACTTGTGCTTATAGTAATCATTTACATTAATGTTTTTCACTGATTTCATCATTGCTTATTAATCTTAATTTAAATTTAACCCAGCCTAATGCTATGCATAGTATAAGGGGTTTTTGGCATCTGCTCTTATCTTATTTTTTGAAACCTCTGTATTTGTTCAAATTAAAAAAAATAATAAAAAAAAAAAAAGTAAAAGGAAAACAAGTCAACTAATTTTACATTTATTGTGAAAACGTTTGGGCTCTCCAGGAGCTTTATCAAGCTTGATAAAGCTTGATAAAGCTCCTGGAGTGAAACGTTGCCACAATAAATTCACATTAGTTGCACTTGTGTCCTTTTACTTTACATATTGTCGGTAATTCTACCAACTTCATTACAAAAAAAAGTTTTATTATTATTAATTTGCACACGGCACACTAAAGGGCCCATGATTCCCCTCTGGGGGGTATCCCCTGCTAGGTATTGCACACTAATCCTCCTTTATGACTCAGTATGTACTATTTTCTCCCCAAGATTGGTTCCAAGCACTAGAGGTATTTTATCGTATAAGATTGATGGCACAAATTAAAGTTCTAGCACGTAAGGGGGGGCCACTGTAAATATATTATATATATACAGTGGACCCCCGCAACGATGGCATCACATAGCGATTATTTCGCATACCGCTTCTTTAATCCAAAATTTTGCCTCACATACCGCTTAAAACCCGCTTACCGATTTTCGTCCGGGGAAAGCGTCCAATGTGCGGCCTGAGCCACGCTCATATGTTCCGCCGGGGGCATTGTTTACCAGCCACCTCCGCGGTAACATCCAAGCATACAATCGGAATATTTTCGTATTATTACAGTGTTTTCGGTGCTTTTTCTGGAAAATAAGTGACCATGGGCCCCCAAAAAAGCTTTTTAGTGCCAACCCTACAGCAATAAGGGTGAGAAATTACAATAGAGATGAAGAAAAAGATCATTGATAAGTATGAAAGTGGAGTGCATGTCTCCGAGCTGGCCAGGTTGTATAATAAACCCCAATCAACCATCGCTACTATTGGTTGGTTACAGCGTGCTGCTGCTGCTGCACTGTCAGCTGCTGCTTGCTGCTGCACTGTCAGCTGCTGCTGCTGCTGTAGCACCGTTGTTGGTGTGGCTTATTGAGAATACCAAGAAACAATTAACCCCAGAGGATTTGCCACCCAGGATAACCCAAAAAAAGTCAGTGTCATCGAAGACTGTCTAACTTATTTCCATTGGGGTCCTTAATCTTGTCTCCCAGGATGCAACCCACACAAGTCGACTAACACCCAGGTGAACAGGAAAAATGCCTGGAACTAGTGCTCATATTGGTGAATTTAAAGCCAGCAAAGGTTGGTTTGAGAGATTTAAGAATCGTAGTGGCATACACAGTGTGATAAGGCCTGTTCTGGAAGAAAATGCCAAACAGGACCTACAGTACTCAGGAGGAAAAGGCACTCCCAGGACACAGTGTCTCATCAGTCATTGCTGCATCTTCAATAAAGGTAAGTGTCATTTATTCTTCATTTAGTAGACTAGTACATGCACAATATATACTGTGCATGTACTACTCTACTATTGTGCATGTATCCTTCTCTTTGTGTGTGGGAAAATGTATATTTCATGTAGTAAAATTTTTTTTTTCATACTTTTGGGTGTCTTGCACGGATTAATTTTATTTCCATTATTTCTTATGGGGAAAATTCATTCACATAACGATTATTTCGCATAACAATTACCCCTCTTGCACGGATAAAATCGTTAACCGGGGGTCCACTGTATATGCAGTGGACCCCGGTTAACGATATTTTTTTCACTCCAGAAGTATGTTCAGGTGCCAGTACTGACCGAATTTGTTCAAGTTTTCGCTTGGTGAAGATACTTGTCCAGTTTCCTCTTGAAGGCTTCTACACTAGCTCCAGCCATGTTTCTGATATCTTCTGGTAAGATGATGAATAGTCTGGGACCCCGGATGTTGATACAGTGTTCCCTTATTGTCCCCACTGCACCCCTGCTCCTCACTGGGTTTATTTTACACTTCCTCCCATATCTCTCACTCCAGTATGTTATGGCAATGTGCAGATTTGGGACCAAGCCCTCGAGTACCTTCCAGGTATATATTATCATGTACCTCTCTCTCCTCCACTCCAATGAATACATGTTCAAGACTTGCAGGAGTTCCCAGTAGTTTAGGTGATTTATAGGCTCAATGTGAGCCGTAAACGATCTCTGTATTTGTTCCAGCTCAGATATTTCTCCTGCCTTGAATGGGGCTGTCAGCACTGAACAATATTCTAAGGGAGGGAGCACTAGCGATTTGAAGAGTATCACCATCAACATTATTTCCCTTGTTTTGAAAGTTCTCAATACCCACCCCATCATCTTCCTGGCTGTCATGATCTTTGTCTTGTTATGGTCTTTATAAGAAAGGTCTGCTGACATAATTATTCCTAGGTCTTTTACACGTTCCTTACATATTATTTCATGACCCTCTTGCTAGTTCGGGTTATGTTGGTTGTGCTGGTCCATGAAATTTGTAATCTGCCAGCTCATCACTCTTTCGAAGATTTTTATAATTTGAGAGGTTAGGGTTACTGGTTTGTAATTTTTAGCTAGTGCTCTACTACCTCCCTTATACAAAGAAGCTATGTCTGCACTCTTTAAGGCCTCCAGTATTTCACCTAAATCTAAGCTCTTTCTCCAAAGATGCTGAGTGAGTGGGCATGTTTTCCATTTCTTTTTCAAAAACTATGGGATTTGTACTAATGTCAGTTAGTTGGTCTGCACGGCCTTCTTCCGGAGTGAAAAATGTTTCTGCATTTTCTACCATGCTGTTATTAAATTTTGGAAATACTTTTCAATCACATTTAAAAAAAAAACACACTATATAGGGGAGCTGTAGAAGAGAACATTCAAAAAATACAAATTTAACTATGTAATGTTAATTAAGTTTTACTTTTAGTCATTCTGAAATGTTCTGCCTAACAAGGGAGGCTTTTCAAAATACAGGTACAACATCAATTTTCCAGACACTGATGGTCCGGAACCATGCAATTTTATGAGCAGGAATTTGAAATTCCCGTGGAGGTGTATTTACCACCAAACTGTACATCACTTATCCAACCCCAAAACCAAGGAATACTGCACTCTCTAAAGGTGGAAAAATCAGTAATCCAAAAAGGCTTTGGAACCAAAAGTCCAGAATATTGATGTTATACCCGTATATGAAAAAAATGGTGACCTTATGGTGTAAGAATAAAGTTAATTTTGATAATTATTATTATTATTATAATTATTTTTTATTAACACACTGGCCGATTCCCACCAAGGCAGGGTGGCCCGAAAAAGAAAAACTTTCACCATCATTCACTCCATCACTGTCTTGCCAGAAGGGTGCTTTACACTACAGTTTTTAAACTGCAACATTAACACCCTTCCTTCAGAGTGCAGGCACTGTACTTCCCATCTCCAGGACTCAAGTCCAGCCTGCCGGTTTCCCTGAATCCCTTCATAAATGTTACTTTGCTCACACTCCAACAGCACGTCAAGTATTAAAAAACCATTTGTCTCCATTCACTCCTATCAAACACGCTCACGCATGCCTGCTGGAAGTCCAAGCCCCTCGCACACAAAACCTCCTTTATCCCCTCCCTCCAACCTTTCCTAGGCCGACCTCTACCCCACCTTCCTTCCACTACAGATGGATACACTCTTGAAGTCATTCTGTTTCACTCCATTCTCTCTACATGTCCAAACCACCCCAACAACCCTTCCTCAGCCCTCTGGACAACAGTTTTTGGCAATACCGCACCTCCTCCTAACTTCCAAACTACGAATTCTCTGCATTATTTTCACACCACACATTGCCCTCAGACATGACATCTCCACTGCCTCCAGCCTTCTCCTCGCTGCAACATTCATCACCAATTCTTTACACCATTACAGGAGCGTTGGAAAAAACTAAACTCTAAAAAATTCCCCTCTTTGTTTCCCAAAAGGGGACAAAGTTCTTTGCCCTCCACAGACTCCTAAGCCCCGCTCACACCTTTTTCCCTCATCAATTCTAGTTTCACCCATCTTTCTTAGACCCATCCGCCGAAAACGTCCACTCCCAAAAAACTGAATACATTTACCTCCTCCATACTCCCCTCCCCCCAAATCTGATTTTCCAAAATCTTTCATCACAAATCTTTTTTAAATCCTCATAACCTTACTTTTTCCCCTGAATTCATTTTCCCAATTTTTTCTTTTACATCCCCCAAACCAAATTCACCCCCAAAACCTATGCAATTTCTTTCAAATCACCCAAGAGCACAGTGCCCACCCAATCAAAGAGAAACCTGGACAATTTCCCCCCTTGTGTGATTTTTCCCTTTTTTAACCCCACCCCTCTTCCCCAAGACCCCCCGCATTTATTTCCCTTTTTAAAAACCCCATTTTACAAATAATATTGAACAACCAGGGGTGAAAAACATACGTCCTTGCTAAGGCCAAATTTTTTCCCTGGGAAAAAAATCTCCCTCTTTCCTACTACTCAAAATTTTGGGGCCCACTACCCCTAAAATTTTATTAAACCCTTTCGGGGCCCAAACCCCCCAAATCTGGAGTCACGCACCAGTGCCCAAAAGATATTTAAAAAAAAAAAAATTTGTTTTTTTTTTCTTAGAAACCCGTAGAGAACCCTTTTGGGGAAGGTAATAAAAAAAAAGTAAAAAAATTTGGGGGAAAAAATTGAAAAAATTTTTATGCTCTCGCAAATTTTTTGATTTTGTCAGCGAAAATTTACAATTCGGCGATTTTGCCGATTTTGACCCCCATTTTAGGCCAATTACATTTTTCCCCAATCAACAAATTCTTAGCTTTTTACACTATTTTTTTATTTTCGTTTCCCTTCGATTGAGCACCGAAAATCGCCAATTCAATTTTTTCAACTACAAAAAAAGTGTGGGAAAAAATTTTTAATTTGGCCAATTTAACACAAAGTTAAAAATTTTCCCAAATTTTCAAAATGGGGACCAAAAGAACAATGTGGGCCCTTCCTGTCACAAAAACTAACATTTCCCTGTTCATTATTATTTTTGAGGGTTTACAAATAAATTCCTTTTTGATTTTTTTTTTCCCAAAATGAATTTTTAAATTCACCCCAAAAAATTTAAAAAATTTTTACTGTTATGCAATACTGAATAATTGAATAAAAATAAACACCATATTTGTAAAAGTAAATTAGACCCACCACTGATTGTTTTAAACCCGTGTGAGGTCGTTTGTTTACCCTTGAATATGGGCCCAAAAATTTAAAAATTTCCGCTACTTTGAGCTCATTTTTCAAGCCATTTCCAATGTAAAACCAAAAAAATCATCTCTTTTTTTCTGTAATATGTCTTCCCATTCTTTTAAATAAAGACCAAGAAATCGAAAATAAAAACTTAAAAAAAAACATAAAAAAACACTGAAAAGGGTTGTTTTTTTTAAAATCGAAAAAATCATGATTTCTTTTTTTTTCCCCTCATTTTTAAACAGGGTGTTTGCAGGATCTTTTTTTATGTGTGCACACAAAACCCCCTAGATGTTTTCTCTATATCTAGGCCCAAATGTACCACCCCAAAATTTATCAAGTGAGCTAGCTCATGGTGATCTACTTTTTGGACCCAAACGTAAAGCCGTAGATCTACGGGACGGACCCAAAAAGGGTTTAAACACCAAAATTTTACTACCAGTCAATTTTACTTTTGTACTTAATCATTTTTTTATATTTCCCCCTTTAACATTTTTTTCCCAAAATTTTCCAATTTTTGAAATTTTCCAACTTCCAACCTTTAAAATTTTTCCTTTTGTCCCTTTTTAAACCCTGGTTCCTTTTGAAACCTGTAAACCATCTTACTATCAAAATAAACCCAAAAAACATTGCCATTATTTTTTTTTACTTATTATTCTTTTTGGTATTTTAAATTTGTGAATTTTTTTTTGAAAATTTTAAAAAATCTATTTTATACTCTTGATCTGTCAAAAACCTTTTCCCAAACCCCTAGTGAAATTCCCAAAGACCTTTTTCAATTTGTTTTTTTTACATTATAAGTTTATTTTAAATAATTCTACCTAAGATTGTTTTTCTATTTTTAGTGAAAAATTTTGGTGTGTGAAAATTAGGGGTATATTTCAATTAAAATTTTTGGGTTCAAGGCCCTTCCCTATCTTTTGCTAACTAGTACCAACTCCCTCAAAAAATTTTTTTTTTTTATTTTTTTAATTCTTTTGCTACCTTAATTTGTATTTTTTAAAATTCTTTAAATTTAAAAAATCTATTTTTATACCCTAATTCCTTGTAAACAGTTTAATAACACCTTAGTGCAATTAAAAATTGAGACCCTTGTCCCTTTTTTATATCTTTAATTAAACCTATTTTGTATTTATACTCATTCTAGCTCAATACATAGTCAATACCAAATTCATTATATTAGACCTTAGGCAATTTCAATGAGAGTCTTTTGGGTATTTTTTAAATTGTATTTTTTTTTATAAATTTTGTTTATACCAGTTTTTTACTTTTGCTCATTCCCACACAACACATAGACAACACCAAAATCCTTTTTGTGTATTAATTGGGGAAAACCCCCTTTTTTACCCCTATAGACGAAAAAAGCTTTGCTATAAAACTTGTCCAAACTTTCCCCCCATAAAAGGGTACATACTAAAAAATCAACAAACAACTTTAAAATATAAATAACCAAAAATTTAAACCTGAAGATATTTTACAAGTTTACCCTGATCTAAAACCCCCATAACTGACACACAAACAAAACCCAATTTGGGAAAATTTAAAGCCCTTTTCTACACAGCATCACCAAACCAGCAAATATTTCCCAAACAATGCTAAAGGTCTACCATACTTAACTACAACATCAGGGGCCCTTTAAACAAAACTAAAAAAAAGACCTCCTGACACTCCCCCTTAAAAACACTAAAAACAAAACCCTTTTCCTGCATTTTTCTTACTGAGACCCTGGCTTAAGCAGGACACAATAGAAATCTAAACCCTCTAAACCAAAGGGTACACACAATCCACAACTGCAGACCATACCAAAATTGGGGGGGGTATTTCAATCTATTACTCTAAACAATTATCTTGTAATTTGCAAACCCCTTGCTTTAAATGATGAAAATGGGGAATACATTTTTGCTAATTTTTTCTGTAAAAAACCTTAAGAGCATTTTAACAATCGGTTTCCATTTTTCCGGAAAACCCCCCCACCAAAAATCCCAAAAATTTCCCCTGGAAATTAAAGGGACTAAAACAAACAGACAAATGAAAAAGCACCACCTTCTCCCTTTGCGGGGACTTTAACATCAACCTTGGCCTACTAGATGATCCCGCCCCTTTAAATGATTTCTTTAACAATATGAACAACCCCACTTCCCCAAAACCCCCAATAACTAAACCAACCCGGCTCACGAAACACGGGGGAAAACCCTAAAAGACCACATAAGGGCCAATATAAACCCCCCTTAAAACAGGGTAATCCCCAGATGCACTACAGACCACAAAACCCCACCTTCCCCTTTACAAACATTATAAACCCCCACGTGAATAAAAACAAAGTTTTTATTTAGAAATCCAAAGATGAGGCCTCAATAAGGGAAAATTCCCCAGCTGCCTAGAGACTGTTGACGGCCTACAAATTTTCCAAAAGGGCCCAAAAATAAATTTATCCCGGACGACCCTATCGTGCAGCCAGCAGCCAGCAAGGGAAAAGCCTGGTTGATCAGGCTTTTGAACCCCCCAGGAGGCCGGTCACAGACCGGCCGGGGGGCGTTGACCCCCGGGAAATCTCCCCCAGGTAAACCCAGTTTAAAAAATTACTTAGACTATACAACAAACATTGTCCTTTTAAAAACGAAACAAATCACAAACAAAAAAGGGTTGGTTTTCCCATGGCTAACCAGCAAACCCTTCTGAAATTCCCCTTTTATAAAAACACCAATATGAAAAAACAATATAGACAGGGCCCTTTAAAAACACAAAGATATTCTAAACACTATTCATCAGTCCTCAAACCCAAAATAATAAAGAAAGCCCAAAAAACTATACACCCAGTAGAGTCCAAATGACACAAAGGAAAAAAAAAAAGACCTGGAAAACACTCTCTCAATTCCCAGGCCCCCAAAACGAAAAAAAAAAAAGAATTTTTGTCCCCAACAAACCTAATAAACACCATTTCATCCCAAATAAAAACAGCTAACAAGAAAAAACGACTTCTTCTCACCATAGGTTTTTTAATTTGCCCAATAAAAAAACCCCGTAAAACCAAAGCCCATGCCCGGGGCTACCTAGATGGGAATTTTCCCCAAAATTCCCCTTTTTATCTTGCTCCAACTGACCCACGGAATCACCGGATTATAAAGTCACTTAAAAATAATAAAGGGGAAACTGTCTCATGTCCCCCCATTAATTTTACAAGACAGCGGCCCCCTGGGTTCCCCTCGCATGCTAAACTCAATTTTTTTAAAAATGTCACAGAAACTAGCACCCTTCCCCCAAAAAACTCAAGACGGCAAAGGGTTTTCACCAAAACATAAAAGGGGGTGCCCTACAATTTAAACAACCCATAGGCCAAAACAAACTTACCATTTCTAACCAAATCTTTGAAAACTCGGGCACAGGAGAAAATATTTAACTACAATTGGGACAAAACATACTCAATAAAACCCCCCGCCAATTTAGATTCAAAAGGGAAAAAAAAAAGCACTAACGATTTCAATCATAAAAATGCAAATCTGGGTTTTCACAGCATTGGAAAATAAGGAATATCCACTAAAGGGAAATTTTTTTGACCTAAGAAAAGCTTTTTACACAGTAGAAACCCCCGGCCCCTCCTAAATCCCCCAAACTTGACCATTATGGTTTTAAGGGGGGCCAGCGCTTGCTTAATTCAAAACTTACCTTTCTAATAGGTTATCAAATAAAGTCACCATTAAAGACAAGCTCAACCCAAAACAGCCCCTTGAAAAATGGAGTTTCCCGCAGGGGAAATGGGGCCCTTTGGGCCCCGCCTTCCTCTATTTACAAAGATCCCAAACGATCTCAAAAACCCGAACCCCATTCTCTTTTTTGATGAAGGGTTTTTAAAAAAACCCACAAGTTAAAATTAGACACTTATCCCGCAATGGGAATCTTTATTCAGGAAACGTTTTTTGCCACACAGTGGGCTTTATCATCCAATACAAAAAAGGGAAGGGGTAAAGGGGAAAGGGGGAAATTTTGAGGTAATCATCCCTCAGCCTGGGTCGATGTTTCAGTCCTCAATCTTGTAGAATGTACAGCAAAAAGGGGCCAAAAACTGCCCGCTTTAAAAAAAATCTTTTTTTACAAAGAATTTTTTCAAAAACTTTTTTTCCCAAACCCTTTTGGAAAAAGACCTCTTCCCACTAAATGGATTACCACTATGAAAACCCGGGCCCCCGCCCGCTTCAAACCCCACCCCCCACTACAGTTATAAACCACGTTCTACGGCCCTAGCTGTCATTCTACAAGATTGATGGACTGAACACATCGACTCCAGGCTGAGGGACTAAATACCTCATACCCCCTCTCCTTCCTCTTTGTATTGGACTGATGAAGCCACTGTGTGGCGAAACGTTTCCTGAATAAAAGATTCCCATATGCTGCATAAGTGTCTCAATTTTTAACTTGTCGGTTTTTCAAACCATCACCCAAACTGCAAATACTGCAGCATCATGAGATCTTATACAAAGAATTCTTTAACACTTTTCAACCTTTGGACAAGACCTACTTCGACTAAATGGATGGTACCACTAAAGACCCGCCTCCGCCTGCTTCACCTCACCTCACTACAGTATATAAGCCACGTCACGGCCCTATGCTGTACATTCTACAAGATTTTATGGACTGAACACATCGACTCCGGCTGAGGGACTGATTACCTCATACTCCTCCTCTCCTTACGCCTTCCTCTTTGTATTGACTGATGAAGCCACTGTGTGGCGAAACGTTTCCAAAATAAAGATTCCCATATGCTGCATAAGTGCTCAACCCATTCTCTTTGCTGACGAAAACCTTATGTCATCTCTCACCCTAATCTTGCACCCTAACCCCATTGTTTAATGAGGACGATAAAAAATTTTGACTTGGAGACATCAAAAACTTAGCTTAACACTGACAAACCTACTACATTATTTTGGTAGCAGAGCGGGAAAGCGAAAATTTACCATTAAATAACAACACTCAATTGCCGGGCCCTAATGAAGAAAATTTCCTGGCCAATACCTCGACAAAAACCTGAACTTCAGCCCCATATCCAACACATAACCAAAAGATATCCAAAACGTTTGGGATCCTCCCCCAAGATATGATACAAACGTCCACAAACCCCTTTTTCCCTCACACTATACCATTCCCTTGTATACCATACTTCACCAAGCAATCTGTTTTGGGGGTTAAACGCAGCAACACACCTAAACCAATAATAACCCAAAAAAAAAGCCGCGTAAAAATAATCACAAACCCCAAACCCCTGGCAACACACCCCCCATCTTCAAGATCTAAACTTATTTCCCGTTCAGAACATTCACACTTACTACTGGCAATCTACTCACAGCCCTTTAAATTCCAATTTTAAACCCTTTCCCTAAATCATTTTCTTGATATTGTGACAGAACCCACGGGCACAACCCAGACACAAACCTCTATGACAATTTCCCCCGGGCCGACTAAATTAACAAAAATTCAATTATGTCAAAGGCCCTAAAATCTGGAACACCCTACCTGAAAATTCTAAAACTGAGACACATTCATCACCTTCAAAACTACCACAGAAAACATCTTTCCTCCCTGATACACCGATGTCAACTAATTACACGAATACCACCTGGTGGTTAACACTACACTCACTCACCCATTCGACCATAAACAGAAATATCAATCTCAGTCTTCAAAATAATGAATCTTAACTATGTATAGTGCCAAAACAAAGCATTCACATTGCTAAACTTACAAACTAGTATTAGTCCAATTAGCCATAATACCAACTTACCTCATAATTTTGTAATATTTAAAACTTAAGATTTAAACTAAGTCTGCCCGAAATGCCTAGCCATGCTAGGTGTTCTAGTGGTACACTCTGTAATTATTATTTTACTATATGTAAACCACACAATAACCAAATTCTGTAAACTCAGCATTGTAATCCTTATAGAGAATAAACTTTGAATTTGAATTTGAATAAAAACTCTTCACTGCTTTCAGTAACCTACCTCCTATACCATACATCTGCAACATGTGCCATATTGCCCCCCTATCCACCCTGTCATACGCCTTTTCCAAATCCATAAATGCCTCAAAAACCTCTTTTGCCTTATCTAAATACTGTTCACTTTTATGTTTCACTGTAAACACCTGGTTCACACACACCCTACCTTTCCTAAAGCCTCCTTGTTCATCTGCTATCCTATTCTCCATCTTACTCTTAATTCTTTCAATAATAACTCTACCATACAATTTACCAGGTATACTCAACAGACTTATCCCCCTATAATTTTTGCACTCTCTTTTGTCCCCTTTGCCTTTATACAAAGGAACTATGCATGCTCTCTGCCAATCTCTAGGTACCTTACCATCTTCAATACATTTATTAAATAATAGCACCAACCACTCCAAAACTATATCCCCACCTGCTTTTAACATTTCTATCTTTATCCCATCAATCCCGGCTGCCTTACCCCCTTTCATTTTACCTACTGCCTCACGAACTTTCCCCACACTCACAACTGGCTCTTCCTCACTCCTACAAGATGTTATTCCTCCTTGCCCTATACACGAAATCACAGCTTCCCTATCTTCATCAACATTCAATAATTCCTCAAAATATTCCCTCCATCTTCCCAATACCTCTAACTCTCCATTTAATAACTCTCCTCTCCTATTTTTAACTGACAAATCCATTTGTTCTCTAAGCTTCCTTAACTTGTTAATCTCACTCCAAAACGTTTTCTTATTTTCAACAAAATTTGTTGATAACATCTCACCCACTCTCTCATTTGCTCTCTTTTTACATTGCTTCACCACTCTCTTAACCTCTCTCTCTTTCTCGATATACTCTTCCCTCCTTGCATCACTTCTACTTTGTAAAAACTTCTCATATGCTAACTTTTTCTCTCTTACTACTCTCTTTACATCCTCATTCCACCAATCACTCCTCTTCCCTCCCACACCCACTTTCCTGTAACCACAAACTTCTGTTGAACACTCAAACACTACATTTTTAAACCTACCCCATACCTCTTCGACCCCATTGCCTATGCTCACATTAGCCCATCTATCCTTCAATAGTTGTTTATATCTTACCCTAACTGTCTCCTATTTTAGTAAAGGTTGGATGCGAAAAGTTGGTCATAATAAGCCTGTATGCACCTGGAGAAGAAAGGAATGTAGAAGAGAGAGAGAGATTTTGGGAGATGTTAAGTGAATGTATAGGAACCTTTGAACCAAGTGAGAGAGTAATTGTGGTAGGGGACCTGAATGCTAAAGTAGGAGAAACTTTTAGAGAGGGTGTGGTAGGTAAGTTCGGGGTGCCAGGTGTAAATGATAATGGGAGCCCTTTGATTGAACTTTGTATGGAAAGGGGTTTACTTATAGGTAATACATATTTTTAAGAAAAGAGGATAAATAAGTATACAAGATATGATGTAGGGCGAAATGGCAGTAGTTTGTTGGATTATGTATTGGTAGATAAAAGACTGTTGAGTAGACTTCAGGATGTACATGTTTATAGAGGGGCCACAGATATATCAGATCACTTTCTAGTTGTAGCTACACTGAGAGTAAAAGGTAGATGGGATACAAGGAGAATAGAAGCATCAGGAAGAGAGAGGTGAAGGTTTATTATTATAGTTATTATTAATATAGTATTACATTGAGAAAACAAGCACTAACCCATAATGGAAAATTTCAACCATACCTTTCATATACCTTTGAAGAATTTCGAGAGTATGTCTACACTCTGAGCCCGGCCATGGGCCAGGCTCGTCTGATGCTCGCCTGGTCAATCAGGCTGTTGCTGCTGGAGGCCTGCTGCCCCACATATCCATCACAGCCTGGTTGATCTGGCACCTGGTAAAAATACTTGTCTAGTTTCCTTTTGAAGGCTTCAACACTTGTTCCAGCAATGTTTCTGATATCTTCTAGTAAGATGTTGAAAAGTCTGGGACCCCAGATGTTGATACAGTGTTCCCTTATTGTCCCTACCATACCCCTGCTCCTCACTGGGTTTATTTTACACTTCCTGTCATATCTCTCACTCCAGTATATTAGATAATTATGTAAGTTCAAAAGTATCACATATCACCATGTCCATGTATCAAACACTATGTATCATGTATTAGATTCCCACAATATGTATAATACGACAAACATAAGTAGTAAACCCACATGGGTTGCACAAATGCTGCATGTGTGTAATTTCCCTACATAGTGATTATCCTAGGCTAATTTACACCTGACTATATGTCAGTCCCAAACATGTATCACACACAAACATATTCTGCCACTGTATCACTCCTACATATATATCACAAACCCACACTGGTATCAGACTTACATATGTTAACACTTCTACATACAGTGGAACCCCGAGTTTCGTCCTTAATCCGTTTCAGGAGCTAGGACTAAAGTCGAAACATCCTAAAGTCGAAGCAATATTTCCCATAAGAAATAATGCAAATCCAATTAATCCGTTTCAGACCCACAAAAATATTCACAAAAAAATACATTTTTTAAAAATAACTATAGTTTTATATACACACAACACAGATAAATACACACAGCATACTTAACCCTTTCAGGGTCGACAGGCCCTCTCAGAGACTTGTTCTCAGGGTCGGCCAAATTTCAAAAAAAAAAAAAAAAAAAAATTCTTATGAAAAGATAGAGAATCTTTTCCCGATCATAATGACACCAAAAGTATGAAATTTGATGGAAAACTTACGGAATTATGCTCTTGCGAAGTTAGCGGTCTTGACAATGTTTACGCATCGGCGATTTTGCCCAATTTGAGCCCTATTTTCTGCCAATTCAGTGTACTTGTCAACAAAAATCATAACTATTTCACTAGAACTCCATTTTTTCTATCGAATGAGTACAAGAAACCACCCATTTACCGATTTCAACTATGCAATACAGTGGTCAGAATTTAGCAATTTTGCCAATTTCACACAAATTTCAAAAGATGCCAATTTCCGAATAGGGTCCAAAATAAACAGAAAAGACATTCCTGGCACTAAAATAACATTTCCTCTGTTCATTAGTCATGCCCCCATGCCCCTCTTACATTATTTTGCTTTCCGCTTTGAATTTTTATTCTCACAAAAAAATAGAAGATATACTGTTATGCAGACTACTGCGTTGATGTAGAAATGGTATAAATAATATCAGCACACTTGTGAAAGAGTATTAGACTCACCAGTTGACGTGCATTGGACGCAGCACCTTACAAGGCAGGTGAAATTGCTGACCTAGAAAATGTACAGAGAACCTTCACGGCACGCATAACAGATAAAACACTTCAATTACTGGGAGCGCTTGAGGTTCCTGAACCTGTATTCCCTGGAACGCAGGCAAGAGAGATACATGATTATATACACCTGGAAAATCCTAGAGGGACTAGTACTGAACTTGCACACGAAAATCACTCACTATGAAAGCAAAAGACTTGGCAGACGATGCAACATCCCCCCAATGAAAGGCAGAGGTGTCACTAGCACATTAAGAGACAATACAATAAGTGTCAGGGGGCCCGAGACTGTTCAACTGCCTCCCAGCATACATAAGGGGGATTACCAATAGACTCCTGGCAGTCTTCAAGCTGGCACTGGACAAGCACCTAAAGTCGGTGCCTGACCAGCCGGGCTGTGGCTCGTACGTTGGTTTACGTGCAGCCAGCAGTAACAGCCTGGTTGATCAGGCTCTGATCCACCAGGAGGCCTGGTCGCAGACTGGGCCGCGGGGGCGTTGACCCCTGGAACTCTCTCCAGATAAACTCCAGGTAAATAGCATGATTTGTATATTTTTGAACTTTGGTAAAAATCGAACATTTCTGCTACTTTGAGCTCAATTTCAAGGTACTTTTCTTTGTAAAACCAGTCAAAATCATCTCAATTTCCGTAATATGTATACCATTCTATAAAATGAGACCAGGAAAACTAGAATACAACAATAGATACCATACGAAAATGCAGTGCAAAGTCGCTGTTTTAATCTAAAAACACGGTCAAAGTTATTTTTTTCTCATTACGCACTGTGTGCTGCAGGATTTTTTTTTATACCACACACACACTGACCACATAGACTCATTCTTTCATATGTAGGCCTACCAGCTGTCTCTCACTAGATTTGAGGGCGCTACAATTTAGGCATATGAGTACGTCAAAAACCCTGGCTCGGAAGCCGTACTAGTACGGCCGAAACCCTAAAAGGGTTAAATTAGTAATACAATAGATAAATTAAACATTTAAATACACATTTAAAATAACATTTACTTACCTTTATTAACCCTTTCAGGGTCGCCAGGCCCTCTCCGAGACTTGTTCTCAGGGTCGCCAAATTTAAAAAAAAAATGATTTTTTCCTATGAAAAGATAGAAAATCTTTTCCCAATCATAATGACACCAAAAGTATGAAATTTGATGAAAAACTTACGGAATTATGCTATCGCAAAGTTAGCAGTCTCAAAGATGTTTACACATCGGCGATTTTGCCCACTTTGAGCCCTTTTTCGGCCAATTCCAGTGTACTAGTTGACAAAAATCATAACTATTTCGCTAGAACTCCATTTTTTTCTATCGAATGAGTACAAGAAACCACCCATTTACCGATTTCAACTATCCAATAAAGTGGTCAGAATTTAGCAATTTTGCAATTTCACACAAATTTCAAAAGATGCCAATTTCTGAATAGGGTCCAGAATAAACAAGAAAGACATTCCTGGCACTAAAATAACATTTCCTCTGTTCATTAGTCATGTCCCTACACCCCTCTTACATTCTTTTGCTTTCCACTTTGAATTTTTATTCTCACAAAAAATAGATGATTTACTGTTATGCAGACTACTGCATTAGTGTAGAAATGGTATGAATATTATCAGCTCACTTGTGAAAGAATATTAGACTCACCAGTTGACGTGTATTGGACGTGTAGCATGATTTGTTTACTTTAAATTTTGGTAAAAATCGAACATTTTCTGCTACTTTGAGCTCAATTTCAAGGTACTTTTCATTGTAAAACCTTTCAAAATCACCTCAATTTCTGTAATATGTCTCCCATTCTATAAAATGAGACCAGGAAAACTAGAATACAACAAAAATACGATACGAAAATACAGTGCAAAGTCGCTGTTTTAATCCAAAAACACGATCAAAGTTTTTTTTTCTCATTACGCACTGTGTGCTGCAGGATCTTTTTTATACTGCGCACACTGACCACATAAACCCATTCTTTCATATGTAGGCCTACCAACTTTCTCTCACTAGATTTGAGGGCGCAGGAATTTAGGCATACTATACACAAATAACCCGCACATAAAAGAGAGAAGCTTACGACGACGTTTCGGTCCGACTTGGACCATTGACAAAGTCACACTAACAGAGGTGGAGCAAGACGGCTATATACATGTATAGGCAGGAAGAGGTGGAGGTGGAGGTAGTAGTAGTAGTAGTAGTAGTAGTAGTACAAGAATTGTATATAATACCGACAAGATGAAATCAAGACACATGCACAACACCCGGGCATCCCCATCGTAGACGTTTCGCCATCCAGCCAGCCACTGGATGGCGAAACGTCCACAACAAAGACAACCAGACGCCGCACATGTGTCTTAATTTCATCAGTAGTTGTAGTAGTAGTAGAAGAAGAAGAGGTAGTAGTAGTGGTAGTGGTAGAAGTGGGAAATAAGGATGACGAGCCAGTCAAAAACAAAGGAAGGGGAGCACTGCAGGAGAGCTAGATGCCCACAGAGGGAGAGCAAGCGCACAGAGGTGCGTGAAAGGGGAAGTGGTGAAATAAAATAAATGAAGAAGGAACAGAAACACGAGACAGGAGAGAGAAAGACAACCCAGAGGAGAAAAGGAAAGAGGAAAGGGGGAAGAGGAAGAAGAAAAAGAAAGAAAAAATGAGGATTCAGGTTAAGTCACGGCTGTTCTGAAGTTTGGAGCATTTACAATGTATGGGAGAGGAAGGCATCTACAGAGATGAAGCCAGGGCTAAGGTTCATACAAGGAAAGTTGTGTTATTAGAGAGGATTCAACTAGACGGCGACTGTTCGAGTTGGAAGTAGGGAAAAACAGTTTTTTGCAGAAGACCAGTCAATGGGATGGCTATGACTCTGCGTGACAGAAAAGAGCATTGTTAGTGCGGGCAACCCCTAACACTATTTTTGTGCTCCCTAAGTCTGTCAGAAAGAGATCGACCAGTTTCTCCGAAGTATTGAGAGGACAGGAGGAGCAGAAATAGAGTAGACACCAGGAAAAATCTGTAGAGGGAGGAGAGATATGAACGAGATTAGTGCGAAGAGTGTTAGTCTGGCGGAAGGTAAGCTTGATGATAAGGGACGGAGAGGAATTGTTGAGATTAGAAAGACCGGGAAAAAATGTAGGGAAGGCAGAGGATAGAAGAGTTCCCATGAGTAGAGAGTTGGGAGAGAAGAAATTGCATTTAGCACGTGAGAGGGCGAGTCTATAAAATGGGAGGGTAGCCAAGACGGGAGAACGAATTATGAAGAGTGGAAATTTCTGCTGGAAGGAACTGAGGATCACAGATGCGGAGGGCAGGGAGAAAGAGGGAGATAAGAACACTTTTCTTGACAGGGGAAGCATGATAGGAAAAGTAGTGAATGTACATGCCACTGTGCATAGGTTTACGGTAACGGAAAAGGAAAAACCTGTATCTGAGCGGTGGACAGGGGACATCAAGGAAAAGGAAGAAAGGAATTAGATTCCCATTCAGCTTTAAACTTAATGGAAGGGGCAAGATTATTAAGAGCTTCAAGAAAAGATTGGAAGAGAAGGAGTCATGAGGCCACAGAGCAAAGATGTCATCCACATAGCGGAGCCAGAGTGAAGGTTTGCGCATCGAGGATAGGAAGAAGAACGTCTCAAAGTATTCCATGTAAAGATTAGCAAGGACAGGAGAGAGAGGAGAGCCCATAGCGACACCAAAGGTTTGAGAATAATATTTCCCTTGGGAAGGAAAAGGAGTTAGAGTCCACACAGAGGCGGATCAGATCAAGAAAGACATCAGTAGGGATAGGGAATGAAGAACCCTTCAACGGGCCTTCTCTTAAGGAAAATCAAGGACATCATCAAAAAGGGACATTGGTGAAGAGGGACTCAACATCAAGACTAAGCATTTACAGGTTGGGAGAGAGCGAACCCGTTCAATGAAGTCTTGAGAGTGACGGAGGTGGGCAGGGAAAAAAGTACCAAGAAAGGGAGTGAGGGTTTTGGCCAGCCAAGAAGCAAGAAAAAAAGAGACAGAACCTCTAGAGGAAATGATAGGACGAAGAGGAATATCAGGTTTATGAGTTTTGGGAAGGCCATAGAAATAGGGAAGAGAGGGACAGATGACACGAAACCTTGAACAAGGTCAAAGTCAGGAGGACAGAGGTCGGAGAAGTCCTTAGTTTTTTGTTGAAAGTTCTCTTGATGCGATCAAGAGGGTTGGAACGAGAGGAGTGTAGGTGCGCGAGTCAGAGAGCAAGACATCAGCTTTAGGGAGGTAACCCCTCGCGTCAAGGATAACAAACCGAATTACCTTTGTCAGAAGATAGTATGGACAATGTTAGTGTTGGATTTAAGAGAAGAAAGGGCAAGTTGGTAACGGCGTGGAAGGTGGTGATTCTGGAAAACAGACTAAACAAGAGCAGGAAGGAGAGCACCACGAAAAGTGGACAAGTCAGGAAGATTACGGAAGCGAGATTGACGAAAGGAATCAAAAGAGCTAATCAGGGAAATACCAGGGGGAGGAGTAGGCAAGTGGAAAGGAAAGACCAAACCAAGAAGTTCAAGCTCATATTGAGAGAGTGAGACAGAAGACAGATTAGTAACACAGTCAGTGAGGGAGAATTTAGACCAAGGGCTAGCTGAGAAGAGACGTTGAAGTTTATTTTGTAGTTTGGAAGAATGAATTTGTGCCTTCAGGCGAGCAGTGTCAAAGGCAATGGTAGAGAGAAGGTTACAGAGATCCTGTGGTAGAGCCGCAAAAAGAGCACGTTGACGTTGACGGAAAGTAAAGAAGGCATCTTCAACCTGTGATTTAGTAGAAAGAATGAGCTGTTGAAGTAGGAGACGGGCAAGATCAGGAAAGGGAGTGCCCAGTGGGTTGGTTTTCCGGAAGTGGGAGAAGGAAGGGGGCAGAACTTGTTCAGCAAGACAGTCACGTAGGAAGTGAAGCTGATTCTTACGACGCCTGGTAGCAATAAGAGCAGCCTCATAAGATCGAAAGAGGGGTTTAAAAGAGGGAAGAACATTAAAAAAGTTGGAGAGAATATGACGCTTAACTGCGGGGTCCATAAATAACAAAAAGGCACAATACCGTGACTGGAACGATACACAAATAACCCGCACATAAAAGAGAGAAGCTTACGACGACGTTTCGGTCCGACTTGGACCATTGACAAAGTCACACTAACAGAGGTGGAGCAAGACGGCTATATATAGGCAGGAAGAGGTGGAGGTGTTGTGCATGTGTCTTGATTTCATCTTATCGGTATTATATACAATTCTTGTACTACTACTACTACTACTACTACTACTACCTCCACCTCTTCCTGCCTATATATAGCCTCTTGCTCCACCTCTGTTAGTGTGACTTTGTCAATGGTCCAAGTCGGACCGAAACGTCGTCGCAAGCTTCTCTCTTTTATGTGCGGGTTATTTGTGTATCGTTCCAGTCACGGTATTGTGCCTTTTTGTTATTTATGGACCCCGCAGTTAAGCGTCATATTCTCTCCACTTTTTAATGTTCTTCCCTCTTTTAAACCCCTCTTTCGATCTTATGAGGCTGCTCTTATTGCTGCCAGGCGTCGTAAGAATCAGCTTCGCTTCCTACTTTGACTGTCTTGCTGAACAAAGTTCTGCCCCCTTCCTTCTCCCACTTCCGGAAAACCAACCACTGGGCACTCCCTTTCCTGATCAGGGCCCGTCTCCTACTTCAACAGCTCATTCTTTCTACTAAATCACGGGTTTTGAAGATGCCCTCTTTACTTTCCGTCAACGTCAACGTGCTCTTTTTGCGGCTCTACCACAGGATCTCTGTAACCTTCTCTCTACCATTGCCTTTGACACTGCTCGCCTGAAGGCACAAATTCATTTTTTCCCAAACTAAAAAAATAAACTTCAACGTCTCATCTCAGCTAGCCCTTGGTCTAAATTCTCCCTCACTGACTGTGTTACTAATCTGCCTTCTGTCTCACTCTCTCAATATGAGCTTGAACTTCTTGGTTTTGGTCTTTCCTTTGCCACTTCGCCTACTCCTCGCGCTGGTATTTCCCTGATTAGCTCTTTTTATTCCTTTCGTCAATCTCGCTTCCGTAATCTTCCTGATTTGTCCACTTTTCGTGGTGCTCTCCTTCCTGCTCTTGTTAGTCCCGTTTTCCAAGAATCACCACCTTCCACGCCGTTACCACTTTCCCTTTCTTCTCTTAAATCCAACACTAACATTGTCATACATCCCTTTTGACAAAGGTAATTCGGTAGTTATCCCTTTATCGCGAGGATTACCCCCGTAAAGCTGAAAGTCTTGCTCTCTGACTCACGCACCTACACTCCTCTCGTTTCAACCCTCTTGATCGCATCAAGAGAACTTTCAAAAAAAACCCAAGGACTCTCTCCGACCTCTGTCCTCCTGACTTTGACCTTGTTCAACGGTTTCGTGTCATCTGTCCCTCTCTTCCCTATTTCTATGGCCTTCCCAAAACTCATAAACCTGATATTCCTCTTCGTCCTATCATTTCCTCTAGAGGTTCTGTCTCTTATTCTCTTGCTTCTTGGCTGGCCAAACCCTCACTCCCTTTCTTGGTACTTTTTCTCCTGCCCACCTCCGTCACTCTCAAGGGCTTCATTGAACGGGTTCGCTCTCTCCCAACCTGTAAGATGCTTAGTCTTGATTTTTGAGTCCCTCTCACCAATGTCCCCCTTGATGATGTCCTGATTTCCTTAGAGAGAAGGCCCGTGAAGGGTTTCTTCATCTCCCTATCCCCACTGATGTCTTTCTTGATCTGATCCGCCTCTGTGTGGACTCAACTCCTTTTCCTTCCAAGGGAAATATTATTCTCAAACCTTCGGTGTCGCTATGGGCCCCTCCTCTCCTCCTGTCCTTGCTAATTTTTATGGGGAAAACTTCGAGACTGTTCTTCTTCCTATCCTCGATGTGCAACCTTCACTCTGGCTCCCCTATGTGGGTGACATCCTTTGCTCTGTGGCCTCATGACTCCAGTCTCTTCCAATCTTTTCTTGAAGCTCTTAATAATCTTGCCCCCTTTCCCTTAAAATTTAAAGCTGAATGGGAATCTAATTCCTTGCTTCCATTCTTGATGTCCATGTCCACCGCTCAGATACAGGTTTTTCCTTTTCCGTTTACCGTAAACCTATGCACAGTGGCATGTACATTCACTACTTTTCCTATCATGCTTCCCCTGTCAAGAAAAGTGTTCTTATCTCCCTCTTTCTCCGTGCCCTCCGCATCTGTGATCCTCAGTTCCTTCCAGCAGAAATTTCCACTCTTCATATTCGTTCTCCCGTTTGGCTACCCTTCCCATTTCATAGACTCTGCCCTCTCACGTGCTAAACGCAATTTCTTCTCTCCCAAACTCTTACTCATGGGAACCCTTCTATCCTCTGCCTTCCCTACATTTCCGGTCTTTCTAATCTCAACAATTCTCTCCGTCCCTTAGACATCAAGCTTACCTTCCGCCAGACTAACACTCTTCGCACTAATCTCGTTCATATCTCTCCTCCCTCTACAGATGTTCTGGTGTCTACTCTATTTCTTGCTCCTCCTGTCCTCTTCAATACTTCGGAGAAACTGGTCGATCTCTTTCTGACAGACTTAGGGAGCACAAAAAAACAGGTTAGGTTTGCCGACACTAAAATGCTCTTTTTTTGTCACGTCAGAGATCATAGCCATCCTATTGACTGGTCTTCTGCAAAAACTGGGCTTCCCTACTTCCAACTCGAACAGTCGCCGGGCTAGTTGAATCCTCTCTAATACACAACTTTCCTTGTATGAACCTTAGCCCTGGCTTCGTCTCTGTAGATGCCTTCCTCTCCCACTACATTGTAAAATGCTCCAAACTTCAGAACACCCGTGACTTAACCTGAATCCTCATTTTTTCTTTTTTTTTCTTCTTCCTCTTCCCCTTTTCCTCTTTCCTTTTTTTCCTCTGGGTTGTCTTTTTTCTCTCCTGTCTTGTGTTTCTGTTCCTTCTTCATTTATTTTATTTCACCCCTTCCCCTTTCACGCAACCTCTGTGCGCTTGCTCTCCCTCTGTGGGCATCTAGCTCTCTTGCAGTGCTCCCCTTCCTTTTTTTTTGACTGGCTCGTCATCCTTATTTCCACTTCTACCACTACCACTACTACTACTTCTTCTTCTTCTACTACTATACAAACTACTGATGAAATTAAGACACATGTGCGGCGTCTGGTTGTCTTTGTTGTGGACGTTTTGCAATCCAGTGGCTGGCTGGATGGTGAAACGTTTACGATGGGGATGCCCGGGTGTTGTGCATGTGTCTTGATTCATCTTGTCGGTATTATATACAATTCTTGTACTTACTACTACTACTACCTCCACCTCTTCCTGCCTATATATAGCCGTCTTGCTCCACCTCTGTTAGTGTGACTTGTCAATGGTCCAAGTCGGACCGAAACGTCGTCGTAAGCTTCTCTCTTTTATGTGCGGGTTATTTGTGTATCGTTCCAGTCACGGTATTGTGCCTTTTTGTTATTTAGGCATACTAGTAAATCAAAAACCCTGGTGCATAAGCCGTACTAGTATGTCTGAAACCCTGAAAGGGTTAAAAACTGTTGCTGGCATCTGGAAGATAGGGAGGAGTGGGAGAGCACTTATTTTTGGAAGTGAAATCCCCTTCCATAAAGACTTTAGGTAACAAGTCCTTATCTGGGGTTCCCTTCTTTGTCTTTTAATGCCACTAGGACCAGCTTGAGAGTCATGGACCCCTGTTGCACAAAATAACTGTCCAGAGCCCTCTGTTTCTGGCACCTTTTTAACATTTCCCTAAAATTGACATGGTTCTGTCACTGAACTTGTTGCAGAGATGGCATGTTTCAGCTTGCTCAGGGTGGTACTTTTGCACAAACATTTGGACATCATTCCACTTGACACAAATCTCCTTAATCTTTGAAGAAGGCAACTCCTCCACTCCCTCTTCCTCCTCCTCCTCCTCCTCTGAAGCAAGTTCCTCAGCTGTGGTCTGATGCTGTTCCAGATGAAGCTCTTGCAGCTCTTCAGTGGTTAGCTCTTCCCTGTGGTCCTCCACCAACTCTTCCACATTCTCGCCACTCGCATCCAACCCCCATGGAAACCCCCCCAATGCCACAAAAACCTTCCACAACAGGCAGAGGATCGGCAGGGTCAGCTTCAAACCCTTCAAAATCCCTCTGGAGGACACATTCTGGCCACAATTGTCTTTAATCAGAGTTCAAAGTCCTGGAAGTCACTCCCTCCCAAGCCTTACCTATAAGGCTTATGCAATGGAGGATAGTGAAGTGATTCCTCCAGAACTCTCTTAGGGTAACTGAGTGTCTGAGGTCACTTCAAAGCACTTTTCAAACACTACTTTGAGTAGACTTTTTTGAAGTTAGAAATGACCTGCTGGTCCATGGGCTGGAGGAAAGGGGGTGTTAGGAGGCAAGAACTTCACTGTAATAAAACTGAAGTCCCTAGACAATAGGTCTTCCAAGTTTGGAGGATGAGCAGGAGCATTGTCCATTACCAGGAGACACTTGAGTGGCAAATTATTTTCCAGGAGGCATTTTTTCACACTGGGGCCAAACACCTCGTGGACCCACTCTTTGAAAATCTGCCTCGTGACCCATGCCTTATTACTAGCTTTCCACAACACACAATTTATTCTTGATGACATTGTTTTTATTGAACACTCTTGGATTTTCTGAGTGATACACCAGTAAAGGCTTCACTTTAAAATCCCCACTAGTGTTAGCACAGAACAAAAGAGTTAGCCTGTCTTTCACAGGCTTATGTCCTGGCAGTGCCTTTTTTCTCCTACGTTATGTAGGTCCTCTTTGGCATTTTCTTCCAAAAGAGGCCTGTTTTATCACAATTGAACACTTGTTGGGGTTTGAATTTTTCAGTCTCTACGTACCCCTTAAATTCACTTACAAATTTTTCAGCTGCATGTTTGTCAGAACTGGCAGCCTCACCATGCCTTACCACATTGTGTATGCCACTACGCTTCTTAAATCTATCAAACCAGCCTCTGCTGGCCTTAAATTCACTAACATCAGCACTCGTTGCAGGCATTTTCATAGAGATCATCATGCAACTGCCTTGCCTCTTCACAAATGAGCGACTCTGAAACACTATCACTCGCTATGTTTATTGTTGATCCACACCACCAACAACTTCTCAACCTCTTTGATTGTCTGTGATCTATTTTTGGTTAACAGGTCTTCACCTTTCACAACATCAGCTTCCTTGATTTCTTTTCTCTTCACCAGGATAGAAGCGATTGTTGATTTGCTTTTGTCGTACATCCTGGCAAGCTCTAAAACTCACACACCACTCTGGTCCCCACTAGGAAGTTTCTTTGGGCCCATGGTGACTTATTTCACATTCACACTCAATAAACAAGCACCGAACACACTGAATTAATTGTGAAATGTTTGAACGAACACGCAGGGTAATGTTCACTCAAAGATAAACAAAGCCAGACTGACTCACGATGCCTGCACGGGGAGGCACGCAGGCATGAGCAGGCGAACAGGTCTGGAACGCAAGACAAAACACGGGGCACAGTGCGAAACTCAGGACAAAATTTAGCCGAAAAAATGGTTCTAAATTTGAAGCGTGCGATACTCAGAGCGTACGAAACTCGGGGTTCCACTGTATGCATTACACGCCCATGTATGTACCACTGTGTCACAAGTTAATGGTCAAGTAGGACTGAAACATCGTCACGGTGTTCAGTCTGCTGTGTGCGAGTTATCTGTGTGTAGTTCCAGTCACTGTACTGTGCCATTCTATTCTTTATCACTTCCCTATATGCATCACTCCTACATATGTGTACTGTGGCCTGGTTGGCAATGCTCTTGCCTCACACCCTGAGTCCCATGGTTCAATCCCCGGCCGAGTGGAAACACTGGGTCTGTTTCCTTACACCTGCTGTCACTATTCATCTAGCAGTAAGTAGGTACCTTGGTGCTAAATCATCTTACACCTGCTACCACTTCACCTAGCAGTAAGTAGGTACCTGAGTGCTAAGTCACCTTACACCTGCTTTCACTGTTCACCTAGCAGTAAGTAGGTACCTGGGTGCTAAGTCACCTTACACAACATTCACCTAGCAGCAAGCAGGTACCTGGGTGCTAAGTCACCTTACACAACGTTCACCTAGCAGCAAGTAGGTACCTGGGTGCTAAGTCACTTTATGCCTGCTTTCACTGTTCACCTAGCAGTAAGTAGGTACCTGGGTGCAAAGTCACCTTACACCTGCTGTCACTGTTCATCTAGCAATAAGTAGGTACCTGGGTGCTAAGTTACCTTACACCAGCTGTCATTGTTCACCTAGCAGTAAGTAGGTACCTGGTTGTTAGATGATTGGTGTGGGTTGCATCCTGGGGAACAAGACTGAAGGACCACAATGGAAATAAGACAGACAGTCCTCGATGACACACTGACTTTACTGGGTTATCCTGAGTGACTAACACTCCCCTGTGTTATCCAGGGTGACAACATTCCCCTGTGTTATCCAGGGTGACAACATTCACCTGGGTTATCCAGGGTGACTAATGCTCCTCTGGGTTATACAGGGTGACTTAACACTCTCCTGGTTTATCCAGGGTGACTAACACTCCCCTGGGTTATCCCAGGTGACTAACACTCCCCTGTGTTATCCAGGGTGACAACACTCCATGGGTTATCCAGGGTAACTAACATTTACCTGGGTTATCCAGGGTGACTAACGCTCCTCTGGGTTATCCAGGGTGACTTCACTTTCCTGGTTTATCCAGGGTAACTAACACTCCCCTGGGTTATCCAGGGTAACTAACACTCCCCTGGGTTAACCAGGGTGACTAACACTCCCCTGGGTTAACCAGGGTGACCGATACACCTGGGTTATCCAGGGCAACTAACACTTTCCTGGGTTATCCAGGGTGACTAACACTTCCATGGATTATCCAAGGTGACTTAACACTCCCATGGGTTATCCAGGGTGACTAACACATCCACAGGTTATCCAGGATGACTCACTCACCTGGGTTATCCAGGGTGACTAGCACTCACCTGGGTTATCCAGGGTGACTAGCACTCACCTAGGTTATCCAGGGTGACTAACACTACCCTGGGTTATCCAGGGTGACTAACACTCCCCTGGGTTATCAAGGGTGACTAACAGTCCCCTGAGTTATCCAAGGTGACTAACACTCCCCTGTGTTATTCAGGGTGACTAACACTCACCTGGAGTATACCTGGAGAGAGTTCTGGGGGTCAACGCCCCCGCAACCCGGTCTGTGACCAGACCTCATGGTGGATCAGGGCCTGATCAACCAGGCTGTTGCTGCTGGCCACACACAATCCAACTTACAAACTACAGCCTGGCTGGTCAGGTACTGACTTTAGGTGCCTATCCAGTGCCTGCTTGAAGACAGCCAGGGGTCTATTAGTAATCCCCCTGATGTATGCTGGGAGGCAGTTGAATAGTCTTGGGCCCCTGATGCTTATTGTGCTAGAGAGATAAGATTTCGTTCGGATTTTTAACCCCGGAGGGTTAGCCACCCAGGATAACCCAAGAAAGTCAGTGCGTCATCGAGGACTGTCTAACTTATTTCCATTGGGGTCCTTAATCTTGTCCCCCAGGATGCGACCCACACCAGTCGACTAACACCCAGGTACCTATTTGCTGCTAGGTGAACAGGACAACAGGTGTAAGGAAACGTGTCGAAATGTTTCCACCCGCCGGGAATCAAACCCGGGCCCTCCGTGTGTGAAGCGGGAGCTTTAGCCACCAGACCACCGGGCTGTCTCTTATCCTTCTAGTGGCGCCCCTGTTTTTCATTGGGGGATGTTGCACAATTTGCCAAGTCTTTTGCTTTCATAGGGAGTGATTTTCATGTGTAAGTTTGGTACTAGTCCCACTAGGATTTTTCAAGTGTATATAATCATGTATCTCTTCCTCCTGCATTCTAGGGAGTACAGGTTTAGGAACTTCAAGTGTTCCCAGTAACTGAGGTGTTTTATCACAGTTATGTGTGCCATGAAGGTTCTCTGTACATTTTCTAGGTCAGCAATTTCACCTGCCTTGAAAGGTGCTGTTAGTGTGCAGCAATATTCCAGCCTAGATAGAACAAGTGACCTGAAGAGTGTCATCATGGGCTTGGCATCCCTAGTTTTGAAGGTTCTCATTATCCATCCTGTCATTTTTCTAGCAGATGTGATTGATACAATGTTATGGTTCTTGAAGGTGTTATCTGGGGTGACTAACACTTACCTGAGTTATCCAAGGTGAAGAATGCTCTCCCATCTTATCCTGGGTGACTAGCATTCCCCTGGGTTATGCAGGGTGACTAGCACTTCCCTGGTTATCCTGGGAGATAAACACTTCCCCAGGTTATTCAGGATGACTAGCACTCCCCTGGGTTATCCAGGGTGACTAAAACTCACCTGTGTTATCCAGGGTGACTAACACTCCCCTGGGTTATCCAGGGTAACTAAAACTCACCTGTATTATCCAGGGTGACTAACACTCCCCTGGGTTATCCAGAGTGACTAAAACTCACCTGTATTATCCTGGGTGACTAACACTTCCCAGGTTATGCAGGGTGACTAGCATTCCCCTGGGTTATGCAGGGTGACTAACACTTCCCAGGTTATTCAGGGTAGCTAACACTCCCCTGAGTTATCCAGGGTGACTAACCCTCCCCTGAGTTATCCAAGGTGACTAACACTCCCCTGAGTTATCCAGGGTAACTAACCCTCCCCTGAGTTATCCAGGGTAATTAACATTCCCCTGAGTTATCTAGGGTAACTAACACTCCCCTGAGTTATCCAGGGTAACTAACCCTCCCCTGAGTTATCCAGGGTAATTAACATTCCCCTGAGTTATCCAGGGTAACTAACCCTCCCCTGAGTTATCCAGGGTAATTAACATCCCTGTTATCCAGGTAACTAACACTCCCCTGAGTTATCCAGGGTAACTAACACTCCTCTGAGTTATCCAGGTGACTAACACTCCCCTGAGTTATCCAGGTGACTAACACTCCCCTGAGTTATCCAGGTGACTAACACTCCCCTGAGTTAAAAATACGAATAATATCTTATCTTATCAAGCTCCCAGTACGCATCACTTACACATGGATGCGACAAGAAGGGCAGGATAACTCGTCCCTTGGAACAAGATCCGTCATGGGCATCAACGCACCTTGATGAATCATCACCACATATGTGTCATAAGCTATAAACCCATACGGGCGAGATACAGCCACTATTATGATACATAAACGAGTATCCTCAATGTTTACATGGGTGGTGTTGGCTTCACTGTGTTCGAACATCTGCACTTAATTAAACAAATATTTTACACAATTTCTGTGACATACTATATACATTAATTATAATGTAGTCAGATTTGTATCCAAGATTTGTATTTTTCACCTAGTAGTGTATGCCTTCAACAGTAGTGGAGAGAATTTAATTAATAAAATGTTTAATTTAAGGAAGAGTTTCGGAGAAAGTGTTGACTCGTGATTCTGGCTTTGAATCCGGATTTGTACAGACCGTTCAAGAACCCTGCTGAACATAAGAAAGAAGGAACACTGCTACAGGCCTACTGACCTATGCGGAGTAGGTCCATGTGTCCCCCCCCCCCCCGAATTAGCCCAATGACCCACCCAGTCTGGTCACCTCCACTCAAGGAAGGAGCAGGCCACGAGACCCAGCAGCACAAGCTAGTCAGGTCTAACTTACACCCACTCATGTATTTATCTAACCTATTTTTAAAACTACATAACGTTTTAGCTTCAATAACTGTACTCGAGAGTTTGTTCCACTCATCCACAACTCTATTACTAAACCAGTGCTTTCCTATATCCTTCCTGAATCTGAATTTTTCCAACTTGAAACCATTGCTGCGATTCCTGTCTTGGCTAGAAATTTTCAGCACGCTATTTACATCCCCTTTATTTATTCCTGTTTTCCATTTATACACCTCGATCATATCCCCCCTAATTCTACGCCTTTCGAGAGAGTGCGGATTCAGGACCCTCAGTCTATCCTCGTAGGTAAGATTTCTGATTCGTGGGATCATCTTTGTCATCCTCCTCTGTACGTTCCCAGAGCATTTATATCCATTCTGTGGAAATAAATGGTATAAAATACCGACACAATGGAAATATAAACACAAATGCAGTATAATGTGATCCTTTATTGACAACGTTTCACCCACACAGTGGGCTTTTTCAAGTCACACACGGAAAACTACCTGGGGTTGGAAGGTACGGGAGTATTTATATTTCAGAATGTTGGGTCAGGTGGAGAAATGCTGCATCTGATGATCTCCCGGGTGGGGTTATAGAGTCTTGGGGCTAGGCGGGATATTGGACAAGTTGTGAGTAGACCCTTCCCAGTGTTCTATGTTCTTATGTGGGATAGCAAATGAAGAAGGTTATCTTGGCGAGTGGTTCAGCTATGTTATAGAAGCCATTGTTCTCTATAACCAACAATTTCAACCAGAACAATGGCTTCTATAACATAGCTGAACCACTCGCCAAGAAACTTCTTCATCGCTATCCCACATAAGAACATAGAACACTGGAGAAGGTCTACTCACAACTTGTCCAATATCCCCGCCTAGCTACCCAAGACTCTATAACCCCGCCCGGTAGATCATCAGATGCAGCATTCTCCACCTGACCTCAACATTCTGAACTATAAATACTCCCGTACCTTCCAACCCCAGGTAGATTCATTAGTACGTCATTACGTGAGACACATTCAGGAAGACTCGTATTACGACAATCCATTGACACACTCTCAGTTCACGGAGTTCACTACCTTATCACAAGATAGGCACATGGCTTGTGCCGAAAAGAAGAGGCCACGATGCTCCATGAACACGACGGAGGACTCAGATTTGGAAATGTGGGGCGAAATTCTAGCGAAGAAGTTGCGAGAGGAAGAGGAAGATCCTGCTCACATTGTAGCAGATCTGACAGTCCCAACCATGGAGCCAGCGACAATAGAAACGGGTTGCGGAAATAAACACCGCACCCCCCAAAAACCAAGAGGGAGGGAAAACACTGGGGGAGAAAAAAGAAGCACCGTCCGTCCCAAGGAGCAGGCAAAACCAGCTCAACCGACCTGGAAAAATTCAAGGTGAAGTCTTATGGGGACCACGAACCCACTATGGGGTTGTTTCTACCTGGAATCACGACAAAACCCTGAAGTTCAAGATATGGTTCAACTTGAGGGGAGAACCAATATTGACTCCTCTCAACAAGGAAATGTATACCACCTTGAAGAGAGTCATGGAGACAGATCGCTCATTCCCCCTGGGGGGAACTGGACTCTCGGCAGAAGATCCCCAAAGGGTGTAGTGATGCGATACCCGCTGATGATCCCCATCGAGGCAGAGCAGCTCACCCCCAGTGTGGTGTCAGCTCAACGTCTCAAGGCAAAGACGGCAGGCAACGCCCCAAAACCCGACAGGTTCTCATTCAGCATGTAGGACCACTGCCATCCCAGCTGGACCTGGGTTTTTGGGGGCAGGTACGTTTGTCAGGACCTTCACAGCAGAACCAGTTCGCTGTTTCCAAGTGTCAGTGTTATGGACACCTGGGTGCACTCTGTCCGAACAAAGTAATCTGCGGTGTCTGCAGCCAGCCCACCCTACCGAGGATGCATCACCAAGCTGAAAAATGCATCGCCACCCACTCCACAATGCCCGAACTGCAGGCAGAAACACCATGCCTAGAATCCTCGATGCCCCGAGAGGCTCGCCAGAATTCAAGAAGTCTGGAAGACGCCAAAAACTCGGCAACAGGCTATGACGGATCATCAACCGATGGATGCAGAGAACCCTGTCATACCGCAGATTTCTCAGAAAGCTAAACCAAGTCAATGCCCAGGAATTTCCCAAACCCTAGAACCCCAAACCCAGGCGCCCAAGGGTCAAGAACCTCCTGCACCCCTACCTCAACGAAGAAACAGAAACAAGAGGAACAGGAGGCGTCAACAGGGTGCTCTGGTCAATGCGATCAGCAGGCTGCCCCAAAAACGAGCCCCCACCGGCCATAGCCGACAACGCAGCACTCCTTACCCCACAGGCGCTTCCCAGACTCAACTGGCACCTCACCAGCAGATCCCGGCTACTCAACCTGGTATACAGCAAAGACCACAGTGCATACAATAAAGAAAATCCAACCCTCAGCAGTCCCTACAGACCACAGCAGCCCCAGATAATATCCACTGTTTCGAACCCATCTCCAAAGCAGGCCCTCACCAGGGAGGATCTCGTAGCACTCATCAAGGTGTTCAGGGATCTTATTTGCAACACAATCAACTCCACGAACAACAGAGCGCATTCCGGCAGATGGTCAGTACTCTCCTGAGAGTGTGCTTTCTGACCGAAGAGGAGACAGTGGATGCCATAAATTTTTGCAGGTTCTCAGAGCGGGGCGGACTCAGTCTCCAGCTCAGGAAAAAAACAGCGATGGAATAACCTCGGTACCAAATCACACCCTCAAGGTCCTACAATGGAACATTCAGGGCTTGAGGGCAAACAGCACCTCTTGCTGGAGGCAGTAATTCGGGATCGGGTTGACATCGTCTTGCTACAAGAAACTCTGACGGTCCCGACTATGTGCCCAAGACTACCCGGTTTTGCTGGGTATTTTCGGCACATGGACCCGGGCATTCACTGCAGAGGCACAGCTGTATTTGTATCCAATACAATACCTCACGAGGTTATAGCCAACCCTGTGGACTGTGGGGGAGGATGTCGAGGTACAGGCCATCCTTGTGCACATACCTGGGGGCGCCCATTACCATCTATAACATCTACAAGAACCCAAGACACACCCTCGACATTGCAGAGCTCCTCGCACTAGCACGCACTGAGTGTATTTTTTTGTGGGTGGAGATTTCAACGCACATCACCCAATGCTGCACTCTCACTCAGCAACCAATGCTGCTGGCAGACACATAGCAATGCTCCTACACGATATTCCAGAGGTAAAGTTGCTAAACAATGGAGACCCCACACACCTGTTGGGTGGCTGCCTCGACCTTACCTTGGGGGTCAAGACAACCGCAGCAGGAGCCACATGGGGAAACCCATCCTCAACTTGTCAGTGACCACTTTGCAGTGATCACCCCCTTCAACATCAACAGGCCTCCCACAATTTGTGCTCCTCCTAGATGGGACTAAAGAGGGCCAACTGGAAGGTGTTCCAGGATTATCTTTATGACTGGTGGTCCACTTTACCTCTATCTGAAGACTGTGATATGGCTGAACAGGAGCTAATCACTGTTCTCATCCAGGCAGCAGAGTGCGCGATTCCAAAGAAGTCTGCAGGACGCAACTCAAAAAAGGGAGACGGTGGTTCTACAACGACGAGGTGCGGGAGCAGAACCACCGCATCAACTCTTTTAGGAAGCTATAACAGGCGTAACCCTACGGCAGAGAACAGGAATACTTTAAGAGCCATTGTGCAACATGCCCGCAGAATCTCTCTCAGAGTAAAAACTGAGAAATGGCTGGAGTGGTGCTAAAACTTTTCGGGCATCACACCCCTTATCTGAGATATGGGGCAAGCTCAACATAGCAACTGGGAAGAGCAAGCCGAGGCCCCAGCACACCCGAACCCATCCCAGGAAAACAGAGAAACTAGTGGAGCTTTTCACTTCCAGGGGAGCCTCCACTCAGCTCCCACAGGACATCCGGAATATACAGAGGATTTTTCGCCACAGCGCCAGCTAACGATACAAGCTGCATGTGAGTCGGAAGTGTGACTGATGTAGACCTCACGGAAATTGGAACTCCCCACGTGCCATTAAGAACACAGGTGACACTGCCCCGGGCATCGATGGGGTGACGTACTCCATGATTGCACGGGCTGGGCGAGAGGATGGGAGGCCATACTAGACGTCATTAACAAGTCGTGGAGGGCCAGGACACTCCCAGCAGCTTGGAAGAAAGGGTACAATCGTAAACCCAATTCCAAAGCCCAAGGACCCAGGCAGTATGAGACCCATATCGCTGACCAGCTGCTTAGCCAAGACTGCTGAGAGGATGGTGTTAAACCGCCTCCTATGGAAACTTGGAACCCTCTCATCATCACATATTTGGCTTCACCAAAGGAGTGGGTACAGCAGAGTGCATAACCACTCTACTAAGCCAGATTGCTGACAGTAACAAAAAAACCTAGTATTGTCGTCTACCTCGACCTTGAAAAGGCATTTGAGCAGCCAGCCCCACAAACAATTTTGACAATACTACTCGGAAGGGAATCAAAGGACGCCTCCTGGCCTGGATAGAGTCCTACCTTAGGGGAGGCAGGCCTGTGTCAACCTTTCAGGGACACTACTCTTCCTTTAAATCCCTGGAAAACGGTTTCACCACAAGGAGGTTGCTCAGTCCTACCCTGTTTAACATCCTTATGCAGGAACTTGTGAGCCTTCCCTTTCATAGTGGTACACAGCTCCTCAGCTATGCTGATGATCTTGCACTCGAGTGAATGGGAAAGGCCCAAATTTTGAACGACAGGCTCAGAGAGCTTTGGACCTAATTACGCAGTCTTGCAAGGAACTAGGCCTCAAGATCTCGGCCGAGAAATCTCTTGCAAAAGATGTTCAAGGGGCCAGATTTCCCGTGAATAGATTTCGTATTCAGGGTATAGAACTTGAGTGGACAGGCTCCTACCTGTACTTGGGAATCTACATTGATAAAAAGCTGACCCTTTTAGAAACAGGCCGAGTATGTCAGGTTTTTCGTGCTCTACTCAGACTCAACGCCATGAGAGCCATGACGAGGCAAACCTGCAGGGGGAAGCAAAGATTTTACTTCGCTTGTACTATATACAGGCTATACGTTCGCCATTGACTACGGTGGCACCGGCCTTTAGCTCATCTCTTCCCGCAGAGCAGGCAAAGAGTGGAGGTCGTACAAAATCAGGCGATAAGAACTATGCTTGGGGCCCCCCTCTGGACCAACACAGTATGTCTCAATCGAGGCCGGCTTTTCCCTTTCCCTTTGGGTGACCAGAGTTTAAAATACATAAACGCCTGCAAAGTGGCCACGATTCTGCACAGGCAGCAAGGTAAACCCCCCTAAGGAGACGGATATTGACAACCATGTCACAAGATCCCACACTCTTCACGGGACTACTCCTGGATTCGTTCGTTTTTTTTGCTGCTGGGCGGAAGCTGCCTGCCTATACAACTACTCCTTGAGAAAAGTTGTGACCTTCCTGTTGCTGGGTACCATCCACCACCTCCCCGGCGCCCAGATCCAGCCGATGTTTGCATCATGCAGCTACCCATCTCTAAGCGGGCTCTGCAGTCAAGACACTCTCAGCAATCATGCGAACAAGCATGGCAAATGGCAGAGGGAGCACATGTGCAGTGTATTTCACAGATGGTTCTGTCGGGCCTGACAGGAAGAGAGCAGCAGCTGGACTGTACCACAATGGTCACACACAAGGCTGGCGACTCCCTGACCACTGCACGATCCTTCCCAAACTGAGTTGGTGGCGATTCAGCAGGCATTGTCACATGCCCTACGACTCGCTCCGACCTGTCATAACATGTTGATTCCACGTCTGCAATCAATGCCCTCTCCCATCCTCACCACAGGACAATGTTCACCTCATCACATCGATCCTGGCATAATGACAGCCTTAGAAGTTCAGGGTAACAGATCGACATTGAACTGGATCCCCAGCCAGGCTGGCATCCGGGGAAATGAGGCGGCAGATGATGCAGCCAAGGCAGCAACGACTATCCACATGTTTTGGGGTTACTGTCCCAATCAGCCTACGACAGACCAAATCTGGTGGTGCCAGAGCCATGAAACTTATGGGGGAGGTCTTAGGTGATAACCCATCTCAACAGTGGTACCGAGCAGCGACTCAGGGAGAACCCCCTCCATATTATTTATTTATTTATTTTAAAAATTTTGAGCACACATACAGAGGTACAAAAAAAAACAGAAAAAGAAACAGCATGCCCAAAGCCACTTATACTATGCATAGCATTACGGGCTGGCTTAAAATTAACTTAAGATGAACAAGCAATGATGACATCAGTGATAAACTTTAATGTAAACAGAAATTTCTATAAAGCACAAGTGAGTATTACAAAGACAGGTCATATGGTTGTATGCATTGTTGTACATTCAGTAGAATGGAGTATTCTGTTAGGGAGTGTATTTAAAAAATAATAAAGTTAGATTGGGTTTTAGGTTTTAACATTTATGTGATATAATTGTGAGAAACATTTAAGATATACAATTTTTAAGGTTCAGTTATTCAGTATTTATTTGGTTTTGGGTGAGTAAGTGATCTTTTGAGAAGAGACTTGAAAATTTTTAAACAGGTAGTGTTTTTTTTATATTTACAGGTAATGAGTTCCAGATTTTAGGGGCCTTTTTTGTGCATTGAGTTTTTTTCATAGTGTGAGATGGACACGAGGAACATCAAGATGTGATCTGTGCCTTGTGTTAAAGGTCATTTTTCTGTTGAGGTTGGCAAGGAGATGTTTGAGGGGAGGGTTAATATCAGAGTTAAGTGTTCTATGTATGTAATAGGTGCAGTAATAAGTATGAATGTTTTGTATGGTGAATAGGTTTAGTGTATTGAATATTGGTGGAGTGTGCTGCCTATAGTGAGAATTTGTTATCATTCTAACTGCAGCCTTTTGTTGGGTAGTTAGTGGTCTGAGATGGTTAGCTGGTCCAGAGCGCAGTGTACCGCCATCCATCGGCTTCGTTTGGGCTTTCCCACAGCCAAGATGATGGTAGACAAGGCTGAGGAGGAGATGTGCCAGTACTGTCAGCACGTTGTCCAGCGGCCCCTAACACACTATCTTCTGGAGTGCGAAGTTACTGAGACGCTCCGCAGGCAACTAGGAGTGATATTCCCTCCCGAAGAGGACCCAGAGATGACTGCGGCCACACTAGTGTACCATGGAGTCAACGAACCAGACAAGCTGTTACCTGTGATAACGACATATCCTCCTCCTCGCTATTTAATCCACAGTATAGAGTAAAATACGGTGTTGTCGCTTATGAGATGCACCAGTTGAACTGACCAGAAGAGTGTGCTTTGAAAGCATTAAGGGTTTTGCATCATTGTAGAAACCTTTCTCTCTCGGGAGCCAGAGACGGGTCATCGCAAGATTGAGACCCGTGCCAGGACTACGGTCTTGGCGAACATTATACATACATACAACCCCAGGTAGATCCGTGTGTGACTTGAAAAAGCCCACTGTGTGGGTGAAACGTTGTCAATAAAGGATCACATTATACTGCATATGTGTTTATATTTCCATATCCATTCTGTAATACGGTGACCAGAACTGAGCAGCATAGTCTAAATGAGGCCTAACCAAGGATATATAGAGTTGAAGAACAACCTGAGGACTTCTATTATTTATACTTCTAGACATGAAGCCAAGAATTCTGTTAGCTTTATTGCGAACACTAATGCACTATTGTCTTGGTTTTAGATTACTGCTAACCAGAACACCTAAATCCTTTTCGCAATCAGTAGTATTGAGATCTATATTATTTAGTTTATATGTCGCATGGTTATTTACCTGCCCAACATTTAGAACTTTGCATTTGTCAATATTAAACTGCATCTGCCACTTCTCCGACACTCGACACTGGGCAGCCGCAGCAAGCAACAACAAGGCTGCTCCTATATCTTACCGTCCCCTGGGCCTATCCGATCTCCAGTGATGGCCAAATTTGCAAGTACTGCTGCAACAACATGCAAGGAACCTATAGTGACGTAAAAACTGACGGTGACGACAACGAAATGGACTAAATATGACAAAAGAGGGACCGGCATTCAAGTACCAGACCTGCTGCCAGAAGTGAACCAGACATGAGACGTTTTCCACTACAATGAAATAACTGACCTCCATATCAACTGCACCAGTGTTTAACGGGAAGACAACATGGCAGAAAACCTGATCAACTAAATCTCCAAAGGAAATGACAGGTCTGTAGGACTTTTTTCTTCAGTGCCAAACGAGGGAAAGAATTGAGCATTTAAACATGGCTGACCGGCATCCAAACAGCCGACTGCCAACGTACAAAACCCAAAT
>NC_069464.1:885145-913938 GCF_026875155.1 Cherax quadricarinatus
AATGAAAAACAGGGCGCCACTAGAACGATAAGAGACAGCCCGGTGGTCTGGTGGCTAAAGCTCCCGCTTCACACACGGAGGGCCCGGGTTTGATTCCCGGCGGGTGGAAACATTTCGACACGTTTCCTTACACCTGTTGTCCTGTTTCACCTAGCAGCAAATAGGTACCTGGGTGTTAGTCGACTGGTGTGGGTCGCATCCTGGGGGACAAGATTAAGGACCCCAATGGAAATAAGTTAGACAGTCCTCGATGACGCACGGGACTTTCTTGGGTTATCCTGGGTGGCTAACCCTCCGGGGTTAAAAATCCGAACGAAATCTTATCTCTCTAGCACAAATAAGCATCAGGGGCCCAAGACTATTCAACTGCCTCCCAGCATACATCAGGGGGATTACTAATAAAACCCCTGGCTGTCTTCAAGCAGGCACTGGATAGGCACCTAAAGTCAGTACCTGACCAGCCAGGCTGTAGTTTGTAAGTTGGATTGTGTGTGGCCAGCAGCAACAGCCTGGTTGATCAGGCCCTGATCCACCATGAGGTCTGGTCACAGACCGGGTTGCGGGGGCGTTGACCCCCAGAACTCTCTCCAGGTATACTCCAGGTGAGTGTTAGTCACCCTGAATAACACAGGGGAGTGTTAGTCACCTTGGATAACTCAGGGGACTGTTAGTCACCCTTGATAACCCAGGGGAGTGTTAGTCACCCTGGATAACCCAGGGTAGTGTTAGTCACCCTGGATAACCCAGGGAGTGTTAGTCACCTGGATAACCTAGTGAGGCTGTCCCCCTGGATAACCCAGGTGAGTGCTAGTCACCCTGGATAACCCAGGTGAGTGAGTCATCCTGGATAACCTGTGGATGTGTTAGCCCCACCCTGGATAACCCATGGGAGTGTTAAGTCACCTTGGATAATCCATGGAAGTGTTAGTTCACCCTGGATAACCCAGGAAAGTGTTAGTTGCCCTGGATAACCCAGGTGTATCGGTCACCCTGGTTAACCCAGGGGAGTGTTAGTCACCCTGGTTAACCCAGGGGAGTGTTAGTTACCCTGGATAACCCAGGGGAGTGTTAGTTTACCCTGGATAAACCAGGAAAGTGAAGTCACCCTGGATAAACCCAGAGGAGCGTTAGTCACCCTGGATAACCCAGGTGAATGTTAGTTACCCTGGATAACCCATGGAGTGTTGTCACCCTGGATAACACAGGGGAGTGTTAGTCACCTGGGATAACCCAGGGGAGTGTTAGTCACCTGGATAAACAGGAGAGTGTTAAGTCACCCTGTATAACCCAGAGGAGCATTAGTCACCCTGGATAACGCAGGTGAATGTTGTCACCCTGGATAAAAACAGGGGAATGTTGTCAACCTGGATAACACAGGGGAGTGTAGTCACTCAGGATAACCCAGTAAAGTCAGTGTGTCATCGAGGACTGTCTGTCTTATTTCCATTGTGGTCCTTCATCTTGTTCCCCAGGATGCAACCCACACCAATCATCTAACAACCAGGTACCTACTTACTGCTAGGTGAACAATGACAGCTGGTGTAAGGTAACTTAGCACCCAGGTACCTACTTATTGCTAGATGAACAGTGACAGCAGGTGTAAGGTGACTTTGCACCCAGGTACCTACTTACTGCTAGGTGAACAGTGAAAGCAGGCATAAAGTGACTTAGCACCCAGGTACCTACTTGCTGCTAGGTGAACGTTGTGTAAGGTGACTTAGCACCCAGTACCTGCTTGCTGCTAGGTGAATGTTGTGTAAGGTGACTTAGCACCCAGGTACCTACTTACTGCTAGGTGAACAGTGAAAGCAGGTGTAAGGTGACTTAGCACTCAGGTACCTACTTACTGCTAGGTGAAGTGGTAGCATGGTGTAAGATGATTTAGCACCAAGGTACCTACTTACTGCTAGATGAATAGTGACAGCAGGTGTAAGGAAACAGACCCAGTGTTTCCACTCGGCCGGGGATTGAACCATGGGCACTCAGGGTGTGAGGCAAGAGCATTGCCAACCAGGCCACAGTACACATATGTAGGAGTGATGCATATAGGGAAGTGATAAAGAATAGAATGGCACAGTACAGTGACTGGAAACTACACACAGATAACTCGCACACAGCAGACTGAACACCGTGACGATGTTTCAGTCCTACTTGACCATTAACTTGTGACACAGTGGTACATACATGGGCGTGTAATGCATACAGTGGAACCCCGAGTTTCGTACGCTCTGAGTATCGCACGCTTCAAATTTAGAACCATTTTTTCGGCTAAATTTTGTCCTGAGTTTCGCACTGTGCCCCGTGTTTTGTCTTGCGTTCCAGACCTGTTCGCCTGCTCATGCCTGCGTGCCTCCCCGTGCAGGCATCGTGAGTCAGTCTGGCTTTGTTTATCTTTGAGTGAACATTACCCTGCGTGTTCGTTCAAACATTTCACAATTAATTCAGTGTGTTCGGTGCTTGTTTATTGAGTGTGAATGTGAAATAAGTCACCATGGGCCCAAAGAAACTTCCTAGTGGGGACCAGAGTGGTGTGTGAGTTTTAGAGCTTGCCAGGATGTACGACAAAAGCAAATCAACAATCGCTTCTATCCTGGTGAAGAGAAAAGAAATCAAGGAAGCTGATGTTGTGAAAGGTGAAGACCTGTTAACCAAAAATAGATCACAGACAATCAAAGAGGTTGAGAAGTTGTTTGGTGTGTGATCAACAATAAACATAGCGAGTGATAGTGTTTCAGAGTCGCTCATTTGTGAAGAGGCAAGGCAGTTGCATGATGATCTCTATGAAAATGCCTGCAACGAGTGCTGATGTTAGTGAATTTAAGGCCAGCAGAGGCTGGTTTGATAGATTTAAGAAGCGTAGTGGCATACACAATGTGGTAAGGCATGGTGAGGCTGCCAGTTCTGACAAACATGCAGCTGAAAAATTTGTAAGTGAATTTAAGGGGTACGTAGAGACTGAAAAATTCAAACCCCAACAAGTGTTCAATTGTGATAAAACAGGCCTCTTTTGGAAGAAAATGCCAAAGAGGACCTACATAACGTAGGAGAAAAAAGGCACTGCCAGGACATAAGCCTGTGAAAGACAGGCTAACTCTTTTGTTCTGTGCTAACACTAGTGGGGATTTAAAGTGAAGCCCTTTTCTGGTGTATCACTCAGAAAATCCAAGAGTGTTCAATAAAAACAATGTCATCAAGAATAAATTGTGTGTTGTGGAAAGCTAGTAATAAGGCATGGGTCACGAGGCAGATTTTCAAAGAGTGGGTCCACGAGGTGTTTGGCCCCAGTGTGAAAAAATGCCTCCTGGAAAATAATTTGCCACTCAAGTGTCTCCTGGTAATGGACAATGCTCCTGCTCATCCTCCAAACTTGGAAGACCTATTGTCTAGGGACTTCAGTTTTATTACAGTGAAGTTCTTGCCTCCTAACACCACTCCTTTCCTCCAGCCCATGGACCAGCAGGTCATTTCTAACTTCAAAAAAGTCTACATCAAAGTAGTGTTTGAAAAGTGCTTTGAAGTGACCTCAGACACTCAGTTGACCCTAAGAGAGTTCTGGAGGAATCACTTCACTATCCTCCATTGCATAAGCCTTATAGGTAAGGCTTGGGAGGGAGTGACTTCCAGGACTTTGAACTCTGATTAAAGACAATTGTGGCCAGAATGTGTCCTCCAGAGGGATTTTGAAGGGTTTGAAGCTGACCCTGCCGATCCTCTGCCTGTTGTGGAAGGTATTGTGGCATTGGGGAGGTCCATGGGGGTTGGTATGCGAGTGGCGATCAGTTTTAATATTATTATTATTCCCACTTTTACTATAACCCACTTCCTATCATCAATCTCTTCATATTACCATCAACCTCCAATCCATATTAAAAATAACCTCTTATATTATTTTTATTATTACTATTTATATTATTCTAATCCAACAACCACTAAACGTCTCAATATACCCTATTCCATCATACCAAAATAAATACCCCCCCCCCCCCCCCCCCCCCTCCCAGAGACCCCCTCTCACTTTTACCATCACACTCTCCCCTCAAGTACCACCCTGAGCAAGCTGACAACATGCCATCTCTGCAACAAGTTCTGTGACAGAACCTGTCATCTTTTAGGAAATGTAAAAAAGGCTGCCTGAAACAGAAGGGACTCTGCGACAGTTATTTTGTGCAACAGGGGTCAAAGAATCTACAAGCTGGTCTTAGTGGCATTAAAAGACCAAGAAGGGTAACCTCAGATAAGGACATTGTTACCTAAAGTCTTTATCGGAAGGGGATTTCACCTTCAAAAATAAGTGCCTCTCCCACTCCTCCCTATCATCCAGATGCAGCACAGTTTTTAACCCTTTCAGGGTTTCAGACATTATAGTACGGCTAATGCACAAGGGTTTTTGCACGTTACTAGTATGCCTAAATAACAAACGGCACATTTACCGTGACTGGAACGGATACACAAATAACCGGCACATAAAAGGAGAAAGCTTCGACGGGAGGGTGGGTAACAAAGTTTTTTTTTCGGTCCGACATGGACCATTGACAAGTCACACTACAGAAGGTGGAGCAGACGGCTATATATAGGCAGGATGAGTGGAGGTAGTAGTAGTAGTAGTAGTACAGAATTGTATATAATAACCGACAAGATGAATCAAGACACATGCACAAACACCCGTGCATCCCCATCGTAAACGTTTTTTCACTCCAGCCGCCATGGATTGCCAAACGTCCATCAACAAATACAACAGAACGCCGCCAATCGTGTCTTTAATTTCCTCAGTAGTTGTAGTAGTAGTGAAGGAAGAAGAAGTGTAGTCTAACAACTACAGACAAAAATTGGTCAGTTGGTTAGAAGTGGGAAATAAGAGTGACGAGCAGTCAAAAACAAAGGAAGGGAGCACTGCAAGGAGCTAGATGCCCCACAGAGGAGAGCAAAGCGAACCGAGGTGGTGAAATGGGGAATGGTGAAATAAAATAAATGAGAAGGAACAGAAACACAAGCAGAGAGAGAAAGACACAACCACCAGAGGCTCACCTTCAAGAGGGAAAGGGAAGAGGGAGAAGAAAAAGAAAGAAAAAATGAGATTAGTTTAAATCAGGGTGTTCTGAATGGTTGGAGCATTTTTACAATGTAGTGGGAGAGAAGGCTTTACAGAGACGAATCCATGGCTATAGGTTCATACAAGGAAAGTTGTGTATTAGAGAGTGATTCAACTAGACGGCGGACTGTTCGAGGGTTGGAAGTCAGGGAAAGGCAGTTTTTGAAGAAGACCAGTAAATTAGGCTGGCTATGATCTCTGAAGTGGACAGAAAAAGAGCATTGTTAGTGTCGGCAAAACCTAACACTGTTTTTGTGCTCCTACGTCTGTCAAGAAAGAGGATCGACCGTTTCTCCGAGGTATTGGAAGTGGAAGGAGTGAGCAAGAAATAGAGTAGGCACCAGGGAACATACTGTAGAGGAGAGAGATATGTACGAGATTAGTGCGAAGAGTGTTTGTATGGAGGAAGGTAGCCTGTGTCTAGGGACGGAGAGAATTGTTGAGATTAGAAAGAACCGGTAAATGGAGGGAAGCAGAGGATGAAGAGTTCCCATGAGTAGTGAGTTTGGGAGAGACAGCAAATTGCGTTTTAGCCCGTGAGAGGCAGAGTTAGATGAAATGGGAAGGGTAGCTCAAGACGGGAGAACGAATTTGGGAAGAGTGGAAATTTCTCTGCTGGAAGGAAATGAAGGATCACAGATGCGGAGGCACGGAGAAAGAGGGAAGATAAGCACATTTTCTTGACAGGGGAAGAATGATAGGAAAAGTAGTGAATGTTTACATGCACTGCTGGATTATGTTTACGGTAAACGAAAAGGAAAACTGTATCTGAGCGGGGGACATGGAAATCAAAGAATGGAAGCAAGGAATAAGATTCCCATTCAGCCTTTAACTTAATGGAAGGGCAAGATTATTAAGAGCTTCAAGAAACAAGTATTGGAAGAGGGGACTGGTAGTAATGAGGCCACAGAAGCAAAGATGTCATCCACATTAGCGGAGCCAGAGTGAGGTGCCATCGAGGATAGAAGAAGAACAGTCTCGAAGTATTCCATGTAAAGATTAAGCAAGGACAGGAGAGAGAGGAGAGCCCATAGCGACACTGAAGGTTGAGAATAATATTTCCTTGGATGGAAAAGGAGTTAGGTCCACACAGAGGCGGATCTAGATCAAGAAAGACATAGTGGGGATAGGAGATGAAAGAAACCCTTCACGGCTTCTCTTAAGGAAATCAAGGGACATCATCAAGAGGGACATTGGTGAAGAGGAATCATTATCAAGACTAAGGCATCTTACAGGTTGGGGAGAGCGAAACCCCGTTCAAATGAAGTCTTGAGAGGACGGAGGTGTGCAGGAGAAAAAAGTACAAGAAAGGGAGTGAGGGTTTTGGCCAGCCAAGAGCAGAGAATAAGAGACAGAACCTCTAGAGGAATGATAGGACGCCAGAGGCAAATATCAGTGTTTTATGAGTTTTGGGAAGCCATAGAAAATAGGGAAGAGAGGGACAGATGACACGAAACGATTGAACAGGTCAAAAGTCAGGAGACAGAGGTCGATGAGAGTCCTTAGTTTTTTGTTGAAAAGTTCTCTTGATGCGATCCGCAGAGGGTGGAAACGAGAGGAGTGTAGGTGCGTGAGTCAGAGAGCAAGACCCATCAGCTTTACGGAGGTAATCCTCGCGATCAAGGATAACTACCGAATTACCTTTGTCAGGCAATGATAGTATGACAATTTTGTGTTGGATTTAAGAGAATGAAAGGGAAAGTTGGTAACGGCGGTGGAAGGTGGTGATTCTTGAAAAACAGACTAACAAGAAGCAGGTAGGAGGCACACCGAAAAAGAGTGGACAAGTCAGGAAGATTTCGGAAGATCGTGATTGACGAAAGGAATTTTCAAAAGAGCTAATCAGGAATACCAGCGCGAGAGTTATGCGAAGTGGCTAAAGAAAGGACCAACAACAAGAAGTCAAGCTCATATTGAGAGAGTGAGGACATGAAGGCGGATTAGTAACACAAGTCAGTGAGGGTGAATTTAGACCAAGGCTTCGCTGAGATGAGACAGTTGAGTTTTATTTTGTAGATTGTGATGTGAAATGAATTTGTGCCTTCAGGCGAGCAGTGTCAAATGCCAGCCATGCTAGAGAGAGGTTACAGAGATCCTGTGGTAGAGCGCAAAAAGAGATCGTGACGTTGAAGAAAGTGTAATGGGGCATCTGTTCAACCTGTGATTTTAGTAGAAAGTAATGAGATGTTGAAATTAGGCGTCGGGCATGATCAGGAAGGGAGTGCCCAGTGGGTTGGTTTTCCGGAAGTGGGAGAGGGCAAGGGGGCAGAACTTGTTCAGCAAGACAGTCTACGTAGGAAGGCGAAGCTGATTCTTACGACGCTGGCAGCAATAAGAGCAGCATCTTAAGATCGAAAAGAGGGGTTTAAAAGAGAGGGAAGAACATTAAAAAAGTTGGAGAGAATATGACGCTTAAACTGCGGGGGTCCATAAATCCCCCAACAAACTGCCATACGTGACAGGAACGCTACACAAATAGAAAACCGACACATAAAAGAGAGAAGCTTGCGACGACGGTTTCGGTCCGACTTGGACATTGACAAAGTCACCTAACAGAGGTGGGGCTAAGACGGCTAATATATAGCAGGAAGAGGTGGATATGGTAGTAGTTGTAGTTAGTAGTAGTGTAGTTACAAGGAATTGTATATAATACCGATAAGATGAAATCAAGACACATGCACAACACCCTCCAACACCTCTTCTGTCCTATAATAGCCTCTTGCTCCACTATTGTTAGTGTGACTTTGTTCAATGTCCAAGTCGGACCGAAAGTGTAGTAAGCTAACGTTATTTGTGCGGGTTATTTGTGTAGCGTTCCAGTCACGGTATTGTGCCTTTTTGTTATTTATGGACCCGGCAGTTAACGGTTTATTCTCCTCTCCACTTTTTTAATGTTTCTTCCCTCTTTTAAACCCTCTTTCGATCTTATGAGGGCTGCCTCTTATTGCTACCAGGCGTGTAAGATTCAGCTTCACTGACCTAGTGATGTTCTTGCCTGCCGGAAACCAGTTTGCCACTTATTCTCACACTTCCGGAAAAAACACAACCACTGGGCTAATCCTTTCCTGATCTTGCCCGGTCTTCCTACTGCACAGCTCATTCCTTTCTACTAAATCACAGGATGAATGCAAGGATACTTCTTTACTTTCCAGGTCAACGTCAACTGTGATCTTTTTGCGGCTCTACCACAGGATCTCTGTAAGCCTTCTCTCTACCAATGCTTTGGACACACTGCTCGACAGAAGGCCTACAAGTATTCTTCCAAAAATCTCAAAATATAAACTTCAACGTCCCTCTTCTCAGCTAAGGCCCTTGGTCTAAACATTCTCCTCCTGACTGTGTTACTAATCTGTTCTTCTGTCTCACTCTCTCTATATGAGCTGAACTTCTTGGTTATTGGTCTTTCCTGTGCCACTTCGCCTACTCATCGCGTGGTATGCCCTGAGTAGCTCTTTTGATTTCCTTTCGTCCAATCTCGCCTTCAGAGTATTCTTCCTGTTGCTCCACTTTTCGTGGTGATCTCCTTCCTGATCTTGTAGTCTGTTTTCCAAGAATCACCACTTCCACGCTTTGTTACCAATTGCCCTTTCTTCTCTTAAATCCACACTAACATTGTCATACTATCCTTCTGACTATGGTATTGCGCCGGGCCTAGTTATCTTGATCGCGAGGAATTACCTCCGTTATAGTGCTGTCTTGCACTTCTCTGACTCACGCACTACATCCTCTCGTTTTCCAACCGTCTTGATCGCATCAAGAGGACTTTAACAAAAAAATACAGGACTCTATTCCGAGCTCAGTCCTCCTGACTTTGATCCTTTGTTCCGAAAGGTATTGTTGTCATCTGTCCCTCTCTTCTCTATTTATATTGGCCTTCACCAGAGAAAAACTCAATAAACCTGATATTCTCTTCGGTCAATCTCATTTTCACTCTAGAGGTTTGTCTTTATTTCTCTCTGCTTCTTGGTGGCCAAAACCGCCTCCTCCCCATTACTTGTGTACTTTTTCTCCTGCCCACCTCCGTCCACTCTCAAGGACTTCATTGAACGGGTTCGCTCTCTCCCAACCTGTAGATGCTTAGTCTTAATGTTGAGTCCCTTTCACCAATGTCCTCTTGATAGATGTCTTGATTTCCTTAGAGAGAAGGCCCGTGATGGGTTTCTTCATCTCCCTATCCCTACTGATGTTCTTTCTTGATATGAATCAGACCTATGTGCTGGACTCTAACTCCTTTTCCTGTTCCAAGGGAAATATTAATCTCAGAAACCTTCGGTGTCGGCTATGGCTCTACCTATCTATCATGTCCTTGCTAATCTTTAATGCGAATACTTCGAGACTGTTCTTCTTTACTATCCTCGATGCGCAAAAACTTCACTCTGGCTCCGCTATGTGGATGAAATCTTTTGCTCTGTGGCCTCATGACTCCAGTCTCTTCCAATCTTTTCTTGAAGCTCTTAAAACTCTTGCCCCTTCCATTAGTTTAAAGCTGAATGGGAATTATTCCTTGCTTCCTTTCCTTGATGGTCCAATGTCACGCTCAGGAATTGACAGGTTTTTCCTTTTAAGTTTACCGTAAACCATATGCACAGTGGCATGTACATTCACTATTTTTCCTTTCATAGCTTCCCCTGTCAAGAAAAGTGTTCTCTATCTCCTCTTTCTCCGTCCACCTCCGCTCTTGTGATCCTCAGTTCCTTTTCAGCAGAAATTTCCACTGTCTTATTAATTCGTTCTCTCCCGTCTGGCTACCTTCCCATTTAATAGATCTGCCCTATCACGTGCTAAATGCCGCATTTTCTTCTCTCCCAATAACTCTTCATACTCATGGGAACTCTTCTATCCTCTGCCTTCCCTACATTTCCGGGATCTTCTAATTCTCAACAATTCTCTCATGTCATTAGTATCAAGCTTTACCTTCCGCCAGACTTAACACTCTGCACTAATCTGTTCTATCTCTCCTCCCTCTACAGATGTTCTAGGTTGTCTACTATATTTTTGCTTACTCCTGTCACTCTTCAATTCTTCGGAGAAAACATGGTCGATCTCTTCTGAAAGACTTAGGAGCACAAAAATTGTGTTAGGTTCCGACACTAGCTATGCTCTGTTTCTGTCACGTCAGAGATCATAGCCATCATATTGAACTGGTCTTCTGCTAAAACTGTACTTCCCTACTTCCACACTCGAACAGTCGCCGTCTAGTTTGACATCCTCTCTAATACACAACTTTCCATTGTATGAACTTAGCCCATGGCTTCGTCATCTCTTGTAGATGCCTATCCTCTCCCACTAACATTGTAAAATGCCTCCAAACTTCAGAACAGCCGTGACTTAACTGAACCTCTAGTTTTTTTATTTCTTTTTCTTCTTCCTCTTCCCCCTTCCTCTTTCCTTTTCTCCTCTGGTGGGTGTTGTCTTTCTCTCTCCTGTATCGTGTTTCTGTTCCTTCTTCATTATATTCATTTATTTCACAAACTTCCCCTTTCCAGCACACTCTGTGCGCTTGCTCTCCCTTAAGTGGGCATCTAGCTCTACCTGCAGTGCTACCCTTCTTTGTTTTTGACTGGCTCGTCATCCGTTATTTCCACTTCTTCCACTCACACTACTACTACCTCTTCTTTCTTCTACTACTACTACATACTACTGATTGAAATTAATAAAACCATGTGCCGGCGGTCTGGTTGTATTTGTTGTGGACGTTTCGCCAGCAGTGGGCTGGCTGGATGGCGAAAGTCTTACGATGCGGGATGCGCCGGGTGTAGTGTATGTGTCTTGATTTCATCTTGTCGGTATTATATACAATTCTTGTACTACTACTACTACTATACTACTACTAACCTCCACCTCCACCTCTTCCTGCCTATACATGTATATAGCCGTCTTGCTCCACCTCTGTTAGTGTGACTTTGTCAATGGTCCAAGTCGGACCGAAACGTCGTCGTAAGCTTCTCTCTTTTATGTGCGGGTTATTTGTGTATAGTATGTCTAAATTCTAGCGCCCTCAAATCTAGTGAGAGAAAGTTGGTAGGCCTACATATGAAAGAATGGGTTTATGTGGTCAGTGTGCGCAGTATAAAAAAAATCCTGCAGCACACAGTGCGTAATGAGAAAAAAAAACTTTGATCGTGTTTTTGGATTAAAACAGCGACTTTGCACTGTATTTTCGTATCGTATTTTTGTTGTATTCTAGTTTTCCTGGTCTCATTTTATAGAATGGGAGACATATTACAGAAATTGAGGTGATTTTGAAAGGTTTTACAATGAAAAGTACCTTGAAATTGAGCTCAAAGTAGCAGAAATGTTCGATTTTTACCAAAATTTAAAGTAAACAAATCATGCTACACGTCCAATACACGTCAACTGGTGAGTCTAATATTCTTTCACAAGTGCGCTGATAATATTCATACCATTTCTACACTAATGCAGTAGTCTGCATAACAGTAAATCATCTATTTTTTGTGAGAATAAAAATTCAAAGTGGAAAGCAAAAGAATGTAAGAGGGGTGTAGGGACATGACTAATGAACAGAGGAAATGTTATTTTAGTGCCAGGAATGTCTTTCTTGTTTATTCTGGACCCTATTCAGAAATTGGCATCTTTTGAAATTTGTGTGAAATTGGCAAAATTGCTAAATTCTGACCACTTTATTGGATAGTTGAAATCGGTAAATGGGTGGTTTCTTGTACTCATTCGATAGAAAAAAATGGAGTTCTAGCGAAATAGTTATGATTTTTTGTCAACTAGTACACTGGAATTGGCCGAAAAAGGGCTCAAAGTGGGCAAAATCGCCGATGTGTAAACATCTTTGAGACTGCTAACTTCGCGATAGCATAATTCCGTAAGTTTTTTCATCAAATTTCATACTTTTGGTGTCATTATGATTGGAAAAGATTTTCTATCTTTTCATAGGAAAAAATCATTTTTTTTTTAAATTTGGCGACCCTGAGAACAAGTCTCCGGAGAGGGCCTGGCGACCCTGAAAGGGTTAATAAAGGTAAGTAAATGTTATTTTAAATGTGTATTTAAATGTTTAATTTATCTATTGTATTACTAATTTAACCCTTTTAGGGTTTCGGCCGTACTAGTACGGCTTCCGAGCCAGGTTTTTGACGTACTCATATGCCTAAATTGTAGCGCCCTCAAATCTAGTAAAGAACAGCTGGTAGGCCTACATATGAAAGAATGAGTCAAATGGGGTCAGTGTGTGTGTGGTATAAAAAAAAATCCTGCAGCAAAACAGTGCGTAATGAGAAAAAAATAACTTTGACCGTGTTTTTAGATTAAAACAGCGCCCTTTCCCACTGCATTTTCCGTATGGTATCTATTGTTGTATTCTATTTTTTCCTGGCTCATTTTATAGAATGGTAACATATTACGGAAATTGAGATGATTTTGACTGGTTTTTTACAAAGAAAAGTACCTTGAATTGAGCTCAAAGTAGCAGAAATGTTCGATTTTTACCAAAGTTAAAAAAATTATACAAATCATGCTATTTACCTGGAGTTTATCTGGAGAGAGTTCCAGGGGTCAACGCCCCCGCGGCCCAGTCTGCGACCAGGCCTCCTGGTGGATCAGAGCCTGATCAACCAGGCTGTTACTGCTGGCTGCACGTAAACCCAACGTACGAGCCACAGCCCGGCTGGTCAGGCACCGACTTTAGGTGCTTGTCCATGCCAGCTTGAAAAACTGCCAGGAGTCTATTGGTAATCCCCCTTATGTATGCTGGGAGGCAGTTGAACAGTCTCGGCCCCTGACACTTATTGTATTGGGCTCTTAATGTGCTAGTGACACCTCTGCCTTTCATTGGGGGATGTTGCATCGTCTGCCAAGTCTTTTGCTTTCATAGTGAGTGATTTTCGTGTGCAAGTTCATACTAGTCCCTCTAGGATTTTCCAGGTGTATATAATCATGTATCTCTCTTGCCTGCGTTCCAGGGGAAAAACAGGTTCAGGAACCTCAAGCGCTCCCATAATTGAAGTGTTTTTTTTCTGTTATGGGGTGCCGTGAAGGTTCTCTGTACATTTTCTAGGGCAGCAATTTCACCTGCCTTGTAAGGTGCTGCGTCCAATGCACGTCAACTGGTGAGTCTAATACTCTTTCACAAGTGTGCTGATATTATTTATACCATTTCTACATCAACGCAGTAGTCTGCATAACAGTATATCTTCTATTTTTTTGTGAGAATAAAAATTCAAAGCGGAAAGCAAAATAATGTAAGAGGGGCATGGGGGCATGACTAATGAACAGAGGAAATGTTATTTTAGTGCCAGAATGTCTTTTCTGTTTATTTTGGACCTATTCGGAAATTGGCATCTTTTGAAATTTGTGTGAAATTGGCAAAATTGCTAAATTCTGACCACTGTATTGCATAGTTGAAATCGGTAAATGGGTGGTTTCTTGTACTCATTCGATAGAAAAAATGGAGTTCTAGTGAAATAGTTATGATTTTTGTTGACAAGTACACTGAATTGGCAGAAAATAGGGCTCAAATTGGGCAAAATCGCCGATGCGTAAACATTGTCAAGACCGCTAACTTCGCAAGAGCATAATTCCGTAAGTTTTCCATCAAATTTCATACTTTTGGTGTCATTATGATCGGGAAAAGATTCTCTATCTTTTCATAAGAATTTTTTTTTTTTTTTTTTTTTTTGAAATTTGGCCGACCCTAAGAACAAGTCTCTGAGAGGGCCTGTCGACCCTGAAAGGGTTAAGTATGCTGTGTGTATTTATCTGTGTTGTGTGTATATAAAACTATAGTTATTTTTAAAAAAATGTATTTTTTTGTGAATATTTTTGTGGGTCTGAAACGGATTAATTGGATTTGCATTATTTCTTATGGGAAATATTGCTTCGACTTTAGGATGTTTCGACTTTAGTCCTAGCTCCTGAAACGGATTAAGGACGAAACTCGGGGTTCCACTGTATGTAGAAGTGTTAACATATGTAAGTCTGATACCAGTGTGGGTTTGTGATATATATGTAGGAGTGATACAGTGGCAGAATATGTTTGTGTGTGATACATGTTTGGGACTGACATATAGTCAGGTGTAAATTAGCCTAGGATAATCCACTATGTAGGGAAATTACACACATGGCAGCATTTGTGCAACCCATGTGGGTTTACTACTTATGTTTGTCGTATTATACATATTGTGGGAATCTAATACATGATACATAGTGTTTGATACATGGACATGGTGATATGTGATACTTTTGAACTTACATAATTATCTAATATACTGGAGTGAGAGATATGACAGGAAGTGTAAAATAAACCCAGTGAGGAGCAGGGGTATGGTAGGGACAATAAGGGAACACTGTATCAACATCTGGGGTCCCAGACTTTTCAACATCTTACTAGAAGATATCAGAAACATTGCTGAACAAGTGTTGAAGCCTTCAAAAGGAAACTAGACAAGTATTTTTTAACCAGGTGCCAGATCAACCAGGCTGTTGATGGATATTGTGGGCAGCAGGCCTCCAGCAGCAACAGCCTGATTGACCAGGCGAGCATCAGACGAGCCTGGCCCATGGCCGGGCTCAGAGTGTAGACATACTCTCGAAATTCTTCAAAGGTATATGAAAGGTATGGTTGAAAATTTTCCATTATGGGTTAGTGCTTGTTTCTCAATGTAATACTATAATAATAATAACTATAATAATAAACCTTCACCTCTCTCTTCCCTGATGCTTCTATTCTCCTTGTATCCCATCTACCTTTTACTCTCAGTGTAGCTACAACTAGAAAGTGATCTGATATATCTGTGGCCCCTCTATAAACATGTACATCCTGAAGTCTACTCAACAGTCTTTTATCTACCAATACATAATCCAACAAACTACTGCCATTTCGCCCTACATCATATCTTGTATACTTATTTATCCTCTTTTTCTTAAAATATGTATTACCTATAAGTAAACCCCTTTCCATACAAAGTTCAATCAAAGGGCTCCCATTATCATTTACACCTGGCACCCCGAACTTACCTACCACACCCTCTCTAAAAGTTTCTCCTACTTTAGCATTCAGGTCCCCTACCACAATTACTCTCTCACTTGGTTCAAAGGTTCCTATACATTCACTTAACATCTCCCAAAATCTCTCTCTCTCTTCTACATTCCTTTCTTCTCCAGTGCATACAGGCTTATTTTGACCAACTTTTCGCATCCAACCTTTACTAAAATAGAGACAGTTAGGGTAAGATATAAACAACTATTGAAGGATAGATGGGCTAATGTGAGCATAGGCAATGGGGTCGAAGAGGTATGGGGTAGGTTTAAAAAAATGTAGTGTTTGAGTGTTCAACAGAAGTTTGTGGTTACAGGAAAGTGGGTGTGGGAGGGAAGAGGAGTGATTGGTGGAATGAGGATGTAAAGAGAGTAGTAAGAGAGAAAAGTTAGCATATGAGAAGTTTTTACAAAGTAGAAGTGATGCAAGGAGGGAAGAGTATATCGAGAAAGAAGAGAGAGGTTAAGAGAGTGGTGAAGCAATGTAAAAAGAGAGCAAAATGAGAGAGGGGGGTGAGATGTTATCAACAAATTTTGTTGAAAATAAGAAAACGTTTTGGAGTGAGATTAACAAGTTAAGGAAGCTTAGAGAACAAATGGATTTGTCAGTTAAAAATAGGAGAGGAGAGTTATTAAATGGAGAGTTAGAGGTATTGGGAAGATGGAGGGAATATTTTGAGGAATTATTGAATGTTGATGAAGATAGGGAAGCTGTGATTTCGTGTATAGGGCAAGGAGGAATAACATCTTGTAGGAGTGAGGAAGAGCCAGTTGTGAGTGTGGGGGAAGTTCGTGAGGCAGTAGGTAAAATGAAAGGGGGTAAGGCAGCCGGGATTGATGGGATAAAGATAGAAATGTTAAAAGCAGGTGGGGATATAGTTTTGGAGTGGTTGGTGCAAATTGTTTAATAAATGTATGGAAGAGGGTAAGGTACCTAGGGATTGGCAGAGAGCATGCATAGTTCCTTTGTATAAAGGCAAAGGGGATAAAAGAGAGTGCAAAAATTATAGGGGGATAAGTCTGTTGAGTGTACCTGGTAAGTGTATGGTAGAGTTATAATTGAAAGAATTAAGAGTAAGACGGAGAATAGGATAGCAGATGAACAAGGAGGCTTTAGGAAAGGTAGGGGGTGTGTGGACCAGGTGTTTACAGTGAAACATATAAGTGAACAGTATTTAGATAAGGCTAAAGAGGTCTTTGTGGCATTTATGGATTTGGAAAAGGCGTATGACAGGGTGGATAAGGGGGGCAATGTGGCAGATGTTGCAAGTGTATGGTGTAGGAGGTAGGTTACTGAAAGCAGTGAAGAGTTTTTACGAGGATAGTGAGGCTCAAGTTAGAGTATGTAGGAAAGAGGGAAATTTTTTCCCAGTAAAAGTAGGCCTTAGACAAGGATGTGTGATGTCACCGTGGTTGTTTAATATATTTATAGATGGGGTTGTAAGAGAAGTAAATGCGAGGGTCTTGCAAGAGGCGTGGAGTTAAAAGATAAAGAATCACACACAAAGTGGGAGTTGTCACAGCTGCTCTTTGCTGATGACACTGTGCTCTTGGGAGATTCTGAAGAGAAGTTGCAGAGATTGGTGGATGAATTTGGTAGGGTGTGCAAAAGAAGAAAATTAAAGGTGAATACAGGAAAGAGTAAGGTTATGAGGATAACAAAAAGATTAGGTGATGAAAGATTGAATATCAGATTGGAGGGAGAGAGTATGGAGGAGGTGAACGTATTCAGATATTTGGGAGTGGACGTGTCAGCGGATGGGTCTATGAAGGATGAGGTGAATCATAGAATTGATGAGGGAAAAAGAGTGAGTGGTGCACTTTAGGGCTGTGGAGAAAAAGAACTTTGTCCTTGGAGGCAAAGAGGGGAATGTAGAGAGTATATTTTTAAAAACCAACCTCTTAATGGGTGTGAAGGTGGGTGATGAATGTTGCAGCGGGGGAAAAGGGCTGGGGCAGTGGAGATTCATGTCTAGGGCAATGTGTGGGGAATATAATCAGAGAATTCGTTTTTTGGGAAATTTAGGGGAGGTGCGGGATTACCAAACTGTTGTCCGGGGCTGAGGAAGGTTTTGAGGTGGTTCGGACATGTAAAAGAGAATGGAGCAAAACAGAATGATTTCAAGAGTGTATCAGTCGTAGTGAAGGAAAGGGGGGGGGTAGGGGTCGGCCTAGGGAAGGTTGGGGGGGAGGGGGTAAAGGAGGTTTTGTGTGCGGGGGCTTGGACTTCCACAGGCATGGGAGCGTGTTTGTAGGTGAATGGGGACAAATGGGTTTTTAATACTTGACGTTTTGCTGTTTGGGGTGTGGCAAAGTAACATTTATGAAAAGGGGTTCAGGGAAACCGGCAGGGCCGGGGCTTAGTTTTTGGGGATGGGAATACAGTGCCTGCACCCCTGAAGGAGGGGTGTTATGTTGCAGTTTAAAAACTGAGTGTAAAGCACCCTTTTTGGGAAGACGTGATGGAGTGAATGGGTGAAATTTTTTTTTTGGGCCCCCGCCCTTTGGGGGGAAACGGCCCGGGGTGATAATAATAAAAAAAAAAGATTGAAATGGTAAGGTACCTAGAGATTGGCAGAGAGCTGCATAGTTCCTTTTATAAAAGGGAAAGGGGGCAAAAGAGAGTGCAAAAATTATAGGGGGGTAATCTGTTGAGTATACCTGGTAAATTTTTATGGTAAGTTTTTATTGAAAGAATAAGATAAGGGGTGGAGAATAGGATAGCAATGAAACAAGGAGGCTTTGGGAAAGGTAGGGTGGTTAAAACCGGTGTTTAACGGAAAATAAAAGTGAAAAATATTTAGATAAGGCAAAAGAGGTTTTTTTAGGCATTTATGGGTTTGGGGAAAAGGGGTATGAAAGGGTGATAGGGGGGGAATATGGGACTGTTGCAGATGTATGGTAAGGAGGTAGGTTACGAAAGCAGTGAAGAGTTTTTATTCAAATTCAAATTCAAGTTTTTTCCTATAAAAGGGTTACAATGCTGAGTTTACAGAATTTGGTTATTGTTGGGGTTTTCATAAGTAAAATTAAATTTCAAGGTACCACTAGAACACCCCATGGCTACATTTCGGCGACTTTGTTTAAAACTTAAGTTTTTTAAAATTACAAAAAATTATAGGTAAGTTGGTATTAGGCTAATTGACTAAATACTATTTGAAGTTTAGCAATGTGAATGCTTTTGTTTTGGCACTATACTAGTTTAGTATTTGGGGATCACGGCCAAATTAGATATTTAAGATTCATTTTGAGACTGAGATTGATATTTCTGTTTTTGGTCGAATGGGGGAGTGAGTGTAAGTGTTAACCACCAGGTGGGATTCGTGTAATTAGTTAAACACGGTGTATCAGGGAGATAAGATGTTTTCTGATGGTAGTTTTGAAGGTGATGAATGTGTCTGCAGTTTTAGAATTTTCAGGTAGGGGTGTTCCAGATTTTAGGGCCTTTGACATACATTGAATTTTTGTAAAGGTTTAGTCGGACACGGGGGAAAGTCATAGAGATGTTTGTGTCTGGTGTTGTGCCTGTGGGTTCTGTCACAACTATCAAGAAAGTGATTTAGGTCAAGGTTAATATTGGAATTTAAGGTCCTGTAGATGTAGATTGCACAGTAGTAAGTGTGAATGTTCTGAACAGGGGGTAAGTTTAGATCTATGAAGAGTGGGGGGTGTGTTGCCAGGGATGGGATTTAGTGATTATTCTTACTGCGGCTTTTTGTTGGGTTATTATTGGCTTTAGGTGTGTTGCTGCAGTTGAACCCCAAGCACAGATTGCATAGGTGAAGTATGGGGTATACAAGTGAATGGTATAGTGTGAGAAAGGCAGTTTGTGGCACGTAGTATCGTATCTTGGAGAGGATCCCAATCGTTTGGATACTCTTTTGGTTATGTGTTGGATATGGGTGCTGAAGTTCAGGTTGTTGTCGAGGTATAGGCCTAGAATTTGCCTCATTATGCCTGGCAATTAGAGTGTTGTCTATCTTAATGGTAATTTGCGCATCTCCTGCTCTGCTACCAAACATAATGTAGTAGGTTTGTCAGTGTTAAGCATAAGTTTATTGACTGTCATCCAAGTCAATATTTTGATCAGCTCCTCATTAACAATGGTGTTGAGGGTGGCAAGATTAGGGTGAGAGATGACATAAGTCGTGTCGTCAGCAAAGAGAATGGGTTGAGACACTTATGCAGCATATGGGAATCTTTATTCTGGAAACGTTTCGCCACACAGGGGCTTCATCATCCAATACAAAGGGGAAAGGGCGTAAGGAGAGGAGGAGTATGAGGTAATCAGTCCCTCAGCCTGGGTCGATGTGTTCAGTCCATCAATCTTGTAGAATGTACAGCATAGGGCCGTAGACGTGGCTTATATACTGTAGTGAGGTGAGGTGAAGCAGGCGGGGCGGGGTCATAGTGGTACCATCCACTAGTCGAAGTAGGGTCTTCGTCCAAAGGTTGAACAAGTGTTGAAGAATTCTTTGTAACAAGATCTCATGATGCTGCAGTATTTGACAGTTGTGATGAATGGTTTGAAAAACCGACAAGTTAAAGATTGAGACACTTATGCAGCATATGGGAATCTTTATTCAGGAAACGTTTTGCCACACAGTGGCTTCATCAGTCCAATACAAAGAGGAAGGAGGGGAGGAGTATGGGGTAATCAGTCCCTCAGCCTGGAGTCGATGTGTTCAGTCCATCAATCTTGTAGAATGTACAGCATAGGGCCGTAGACGTGGCTTATATACTGTAGTGAGGTGAGGTGAAGCAGGCGGAGGCGGGGTCATAGTGGTACCATCCACTAGTCGAAGTAGGTCTTCGTCCAAAGGTTGAACAAGTGTTGAAGAATTCTTTGTAACAAGATCTCATGATGCTGCAGTGTTTGACCCTATGCTGTACATTCTACAAGATTGATGGACTGAACACATCGACTCCAGGCTGAGGGACTGATTACCTCATACTCCTCCTCTCCTTACGCCTTCCTCTTTGTATTGGACTGATGAAGCCACTGTGTGGCGAAACGTTTCCTGAATAAAGATTCCCATATGCTGCATAAATGTCTCAATCTTTAACTTGTCGGTTTTTCAAACCATTCATCACAAAGAGAATGGGGTTCAGGTGTTGAGATACGTTTGGAGATCATTGATGTATATGAGGAAGAGCAGGGGACCAAGGACACTTCCCTGCAGAACTCCAGTATCAAGTGGCTGTGTTGTTGATGCTGTGTCTTTAATGGTGACCATACTGATACCTATTAGTAAGGTAAGATTTGAAATAAGCAAGCGCATGGCCTCTTATACCATAATGGTCAAGTTTGTGGAGTAGGATGCCGTGGTCAAACTGTGTCAAAAGCTTTTCTTAGGTCAATAAAAATTCCTAGTGGATATTCCTTATTTTCCAATGCTGTGTAAAGCAGATCTAGCATTTTATGATTGCATCGTTAGTGCTTTTATTTTTCCTGAATCTAAATTGGCAGGGATTGAGTATGTTTTGTGCCGTTGTAGATGAATATAGTCTCCTGTGCACGAGTTTCTCAAAGATTTTGGATAGCAATGGTAAGTTTGATATTGGCCTATAGTTGTTTAAATCTGTAGGGTCACCACCTTTATGTATTGGTGTAACCCTTGCCGTCTTGAGTAGTTTCGGGAAGGTGCTAGTTTCTAGTGACTTTTTAAAAAGTAATGAGATAGCATGCGAGAGGACATGGGCCGCTGTCTTGTACAATAATGGTGGGACATGAGACAGATTCCCTGAGTTATTTTTAAGTGACTTTATAATCTCGGTGACTTCCGTGGGCTCATTTGGGAGCAAGATAGAAGGAATTTGGGAAATTCCCATCTAGGTAGTCCCCGGCATGGGCATTGGTACGTGGGATTTTATTGGCGAGATTAGAACCTATGGCTGAGAAGAAGTCGTTTTATCTTTTTTAGCTGTGTCAGTGGGATGCAGTGGTGTTTCATTAGGTTTAGTTAGGACAATATTCTTGTTTTTTTTCAGTTTGTGGGTCCCTAGAATCTGAGAGAGTGTTTTTCCAGGTCTTTTTTTATATTTTCCCTCTTGTGTCAGTGAATCTACTGGAGTAGTATAGTTGTTTGGCTTTCTTTATTACTTTGGTGAGGACTGATGAATAGTGTTTAAGAATATCTTTGTGTATTAAGCCCTGTGTATATTGCTTTTCATATTGGTGTTTCTTATCAATGGATTTCAGAATGGTGCTGGTTAGCCATGGGCAACCAAGCCGTTTGTTTGTGATTTGTTTCGTTTTTATAGGACAATGTTTGTTGTATAGTCTAAGTAATTTGTTACCTGGAGTTTACCTGGAGAGAGTTCCGGGGGTCAACGCCCCCGCGGCCCGGTCTGTGACCAGGCCTCCTGGTGGATCAGAGCCTGATCAACCAGGCTGTTCCTGCTGGCTGCTGGCTGCACGATAGTGTCTGTCCAGTCATCAATACCATTGGCCTTGGAGAATTCTGTAGGCCAGTCCCAAAAGTCTCTAGGTCAGCTGTGAACTTCCTTATTGAGGCCTCATCATGGAGTCTAAATGAAACTTTGTTGTATTCACGTGGTGGTTTACTAATGTTTGTCAAGAGGAAGGTAGGGTAGTGGTCTGTAGTGCTATCTGTGATTATCCCTGATTTAAGGGGGGCTAGTATATTGGTCCATATGTGGTCTATTATGGTTGCACGTGTTTCAGTGAGCCTGGTTGGTTTAGTTATTGTTGGTATGAGAAGTGTGTTGTTCATATTGTTGATGAAATCAGTTACAGGCTGATCATCTAGTAGGCCAAGGTTGATGTTGAAGTCTCCAGCTAAGAGAAGGTGGTGCTTATTCATTTGTCTGTTTGTTATTAGTGCCTTTAATTTCTCAGTGAAATTTGGGATGTTTGTGTGGGGTATCCGGTAAATGGCACCGATTGTTAAAGGCATCTTAAGGTTTTTTACAGTAAAATTAGCAAAAATGTATTCTCCATATTCATCACTAAAGCAAGTGGTGCTAATACAAGATAATTGTTTAGAGTAATAGATTGCAATACCACCCCCAACTTGGTATGGTCTGCAGTTGTGGATTGCTGTGTATCCTGGTAGACGGTAGATATCTATTGTGTCCTGCTTAAGCCAGGTCTCAGTAAGAATAATGCAGGAGAAGGGGGTCTTTTAGTGATTCAGGAGTGTCAGGAGGTCATCATAGTGTTTGCTTTAAAGGACCTGATGTTGTAGTTAAGTACTGGTAGACCTTTAGCATTGTTTAGGATAGTGCTGGCTTGTGATGCTGTGTAGTAAAGGCAGTTACTTTCCAATAGGTTTTGATTGTGTGTCAGATTATGGAGGTTTAGATCAGGGTCAACGTGATCAATCATCTTCTAGGTTTAAATTATGGGTATTTATATCTTGAGTTGTGTGTTGAGTTTTAGCACTGATATCTGTAGTGGTGGGAAGTTTGGACAAGTATATAGCTATAGCATTTTCGTCATATAGAGTATAGTCACTAATACACATAATGGAGTTGGTGTTGTCTATGTGTTGTGCTGGAATGAGCTAAAGTACAACTAGGTATAAACTAATAATATAAAAATACAAATTAAAAATAGCACAAGACTCTCACTTGTAATTGCACTAAGGTCTAATATAATGAATTTGGTATAGTCTATGTATTGAGCTAGAATGAGCTATAGTACAACTAGGTTTAATCTAATGATATAAAAAAGGCACAAGACTCTCAATTGTAATTGCACTAAGGTGTTATATAAGCTGTTTACAAGAATTAGAGTATAACTAGATTTAAATTGACAAGATAAAATATACAAGTTAAGGTAGCAAAAGAATAAAAAAAGTAGAAAAAAAAAATATATGAGGTAGTTGGTACTAGTTAGCAAAAGATAGGTAAGGGCCTTGAACAATAATATAATTGAAATATACACTAATTGCACACACAATATAGTCACTAAGATATGAAAACAATCTTAGAGTAGAACTTATAATATAAACTTATAATATAAAAAAAACAAATTGAAATGGTACTGCAATTGCACTAAGGTCTGGTATAGGTTGTTGACAAGATCAAGAGTATAACTAGATTTAAATTTACAAAATAAAATTCACAAATTAAAGTACCAAAAAGAATAATAAGTAAAAAATAATAATGGCAATGTCTTGGTTATAATATGATAGTAAGATGGTAGACAGGTACACAGGTACACAGGTACACAGGTACAAAGGATAATATAAAGGTTGGAGTTGAATATACAAACTTGGAAATTTGGCAACAAAATGTTATGGGAAGTATAAAATAAATGATTAATGTACAAAAGTAAAATTGACTGGTAGTAAATATGGTGTTTAAAACCCTTTCAGGGTCCGTCCCGTAGATCTACGGCTTTACGTTCAGGGTCCAAACCGTAGATCTACGCCATGACTCAGCTCACTCTGATAAACTGTGAGTGGTACATTTGGGCCTAGATATGAGAGAATACATCTATGTGGTATGTGTGCACCACATAAAACAGATCCTGCAGCACACTGTGCATAATGAGAGAAAAAAAATGAAATCATGATTTTTCGATTAAAACAGCAACTTTGCAGTGTTTTTTCGTATGTTTTTTATAGTTGTATTTGCGATTTCTTGGTCTCATTTGATAGAATGGAAGACATATTACAGAAATAGAGATGATTTTGATTGGTTTTAGCATTGGAAATGGCTTGAAACTGAGCTCAAAGTAGCGGAAATGTTAAATTTTTGCCAATATTCAAGAGTAAACAAACGACCTCACACGTCTAATACACATCAGCTGGTGGGTCTAATATACATTCACAAATATGGTGATGATATTTATACAATTATTACAGTATTGCATAACAGTAAATCTTCTAATTTTTGGTGTGAATAAAAATTCATTATGTGAATAAAAAATCAAAATGGAATTTATTTGTAAAGCCTCAAAACATAACTATGAACAGAGGAAATGTTAGTTTAGTGCCAGGAATGCCTACATTGTTCATTCTGGACCCTATTTTGAAATTGGGAATTTTTAACTTTGTGTTTTAAAATTTGGGCCCAAATTGACAATTTCCGATCACTTTATTTTGTAGTTGAAACAGTTGACTTGGCAATTTCTTGTGCTCAATCGATAGAATCGAAGTAATACTAGTGAAATAGCTAAGAATTTGGTTGATTGGAATAATGTAATTGGCCTAAAATGGGAGTCAAAGTCGGCAAAATCGCCGATTGAAATACGTGACACACAAAATTCGCGAGAGCAAAATTTTTCGTCAATTTTCCACCAATTTTCGAAACTTTTTGTTTTTTTACCTTCCAAAAAGTTTTCTCTACGATTTCATAAGAAAAAAAAACAAATTTTTTTTTTGAATATCTTGGACCTGGTGCGTGCTCCAAAAGGGGCCCTTTGGGGACCCTAAAAAGGTTAATAAAATTTTGGGATAGTGAGGCTCAAGTTAGAGTATGTAGGAAAGAGGGAGATTTTCCCAGTAAAAGTGGGCCTTTTAGACAAGGACGTTGATGTCCCCAGGTTGTTCAATATTTTTGTAATGGGGTTGTAAGAGAAGAAAATGCAGGGTCTTGGCAAGGGTTTGGAGTTAAAAGATGAAGAATCACAAAAAAGGGGGAGTTGTCACATTGCCTTTGCGAACACTTGCTTTTGGGGTTTATTCTAAAAAAGAAGTTGCATAGGTTGGTGGATGAATTTGGGGTATGTAAAAGAAGAAAATTGAAAGTGAATCGGGAAAAAGAAAAAGGTTATGAGGATAACAAAGTTTAGCTGATGAAAGATTGGATTCAGATTGGGGGGAGAGATATGGAGGAGGAAAATGTATTAGATATTTGGGAGTGGACGTGTCGGGGAGGGGCATGAAAATGAGGTGAATATAAATTTTGAGGGGGAAAAAGGGGGTGAGCGGGACTTGGAGCTTGGAGACAAAGAATTTTGTCCTTGGAACAAAGAGGGAATGTACGAGAGTAAGTTTTCCCAAACGCCCCTTTAATGGGTAAAGCATTGGTGATGAATGTTGCAGCGAGGAGAAGGCTGGAGGCAGTGGAGATGTCATGTCTGAGGGCAATGGTGGTGTGAAATAATGCAAAAATTTCGAGTTTGGGAAGTTAGGAGGGTGGGGTTTTGCCAAAACTGTTGTCCAGAGGGCTGAGGAAGGGTTTGTTGGGTGGTTTGGACATGTAGAGAGAATGGAGTGAAACAAATGACTTCAAGAGTGTTCCTTGTAGGGGGAAAGGAAGGTGGGGTAAGGTCGGCCTGGGAAAAGGTTTGGAGGGAGGGGAAAAAGGATTTTGTGTGCGGGGGCTTGGATTCCAAGGCATGCGGGGGTTTGATAGGGTGAAGGGAGACAAAGGTTTTTAATATTGACGTGCGTTGGGTGTGAGAAAAGTAACTTTATGAAGGGATTCGGGGAAACCGGCGGGCGGGGACTTGATCCTGGAGAGGGGAAAAAGTACAGTGCCTGCACTCTGAAGGAAGGGTGTTAAGTTGCAGTTTAAAAACTGTAGTGTAAAGCACCCTTCTGGCAAGCAGTGAGGGAGGAATGATGGTAAAAGTTTTTCTTTTTCGGGCCACCCTGCCTTTGGGAACGCCAGTGTTTTAAAAAAAATAATTATAATAATAATAATAATTATCAAAATTAATTTTATTTTTTCCCAAAGGTCACCATTTTTTCATATAGGGGTATAACATCAATTTTTCTGGACTTTGGTTCCAAAAGCCTTTTTGGGATTACGATTTTTCCCCCTTTAGAGAGTGCATATTCCTTGGTTTTTGGGGTTTGGGAAAGTGAGTAATTTTTGGTGGTAAATCCCCTTTCCCGGGGAATTTTCAAATTCCTGCCAAAAATTGCAGGGTTTCCCCCACCAAATCAGTGCTGGAAAATTATTTTTCCCTTTTTTTGAAAAGCCCCCCTTGTTAGGCAGAACATTTCAGAATGATAAAAGTAAAACTTAATTAACATTACATAGTTAAATTTGTATTTTTGAATGTTCTCTTTACAGCTCCCCTATATATGTTTTTTTTTTTTAAATGTGTTTGAAAAGTTTTTTCCAAAATTTAATAACAGCAGGGTAAAAAAATGCAAAAACATTTTTCATCCGGGAAAAAGGCCTGCGACCCAACTAACTGACATTTAGTACAAATCCCATAGTTTTTGAAAAAAGAAAAAGGAAAAACAGCCCACCACTCAGCTTTTGGGGAAAGAGCTTAGATTTAGGGGAAAAACGGAGGCCTTAAAAGTGCAGAATAGCTTCTTTTAAAAAGGGGGTTAGGCACTAGCTAAAAATTACAAAACCCGAAACCCCAACCTCTCAAAATTTTAAAAATCTTTGAAAGAGGATGGTTGGGAGATTACAAATTTAGGGCCACACAACCAAATAACCCGAACTAGCAAGAGGGTCAGAAATAATATGTAAGGAAAGTGTAAAAAACCTAGGGAAAAATTATTCCAACCTTTTTTTATAAAACCTAAAAAAGACAAAGATCATGACAGCCAGGAAGATGATGGGTGGGGTTTTAGAACTTTTAAAACAAGGGGAAAAAAAAGTTGATGGGGATACCCTTCAAATCGCTATGCTCCCTCCTTAGAAATTTTTTTCATGCTGACACCCCATTTAAGGCGGAAATACTGAGCTGGAACAAAACAGGGTGTTTACGGGCCCCATTGACCTATAAATCACCTAAACTACGGGAACTCCTGCAAGTCTTTAACATGTATTCATTGGAGTGGGGGGAGAGAGTAATGAAAATAACCGGAAGGTATCGGGGCTTTGGGCCCAAATCTGCACATTGCCATAACAACTGGGGTGAGAGATATGGGAGGAAGGTAAAATAAACCCCGTGAGGGGCAGGGTGCATGGGACAATAAGGAACACTGTATCAACATCCGGGGTCCCAGACTATTCTCATCTTACCCAAAAAATCAAAACGGCTGGGGTGTGTAGAAGCCTTTAAGAGGAAAAGGACAAGTATTCACCAAGCGAAAACTTGAAAAATTCGGGCAGTACGGGACCTGAACATACTTCTGGATGAAAAAAATATGTTTAACCGGGGGTCCCTGCATATACATGGACCCCCGTTAACGATTTTAATCCGTGCAAGAGGGGTAATTGTTTTGCGAAAAAACGTTATGTGAATAATTTTCCCCATAAGAAAAAAATGGAAATAAAATTAATCCTGCAAACACCCAAAATAAAAAAAAAAAAATTTTTCTAAAGAAATTACTTTTCCCCCCACACAAAAAGAAGGGTACATGCCAATAGTAGAGTAGTACTGCACAGTATATATTTCTGGACTAGTCACTAAAAGAAGAATAAATACACTTTCCTTTATTTAAGATGCAGCAAAGACTGATAGACACTTGTCCTTGGGGGGTGCCTTTTCCTCCCGAGTCTGTAGGCCTGTTTTTGGGATTTTTTTCCAGAACAGGCCTTATCACACTGTGTATCCCACTACGATTCTTAAAACTCTCAAAACCAACCTTTTCTGGCTTTAAATTCACCAATAGAGCACTATTCCAGGCATTTTTTCCCTTTTACCCGGGTGTTATCGACTTGTTGGGTTGCATCCGGGAGACAAGATTTAAGGACCCCAAAGGAAATAAGTTAACAGTCTTCGATGCACTTTACTTTTTTTTTGGTTTTTCCTGGGGAAAACCCCTGGGGGAATTGTTTCTTGGTTTTCTCAATAAGCCACACCAACAACGGTGCTACAGCAGCAGCAGCGCTGACAGTGCAGCAGCAGAGCAGTGACAGTGCCAGCAGCACAGCGTACCACCAAAAGTAGCGATGGGTTTATTGGGGTTTTTTTATAAACCTGGCCAGCTCGGGACATGCACTCCACTTTCTATTTCAAAGATCTTTTTTTTTCATCTCTATTGTAATTTTCCACCCTTTTTGCTGTAGGGTTGGCACTAGAAGCTTTCTTGGGGCCCATGGCACTTTTTTTTTCCAGAAAAAAGCACCGAAAAAACTGTAATAATACGAAATATTCCCTTGATGCTTGGGGGGTTACCCCCCGGAGCTGCTGGGAAACAAACCCCCCGCGGAACAAGACGTGGGTCAGGCCGCCATTGGGCGGTCTCGGGCGAAAATCGGTAAAACGGGGTTTTTTAAACGGGATGTGAGGCAAAATTTTTTAGATTAAAGTAAAACGATGCGAAATAATCGCTATGTGACCCTCGTTATCGGGGGCCCTGTAAATATAATATATATACAGTGGACCCCTTAAAGTCTAGAAATTTTAATTTTTGCCATCAACTTTCCCATACATACCTCTAGTCTTGGAACCAATCTTGGGGGGAAAATTAATACTGATCATAAAGGAGGAATTTGTGGCAATACCTAGCAGAGTATATCCAAGGGGAATAAAGGCCTATGTGCCGTGTGAATTAAAAATAAAGAACTTTTTTTGTAATAAATTGGTAAATTTTCCGACAATATTTAAAAAAAAAGGGCAAAGTGCAATAATGTGAATTTATTGGGGCAACGTTTCATCTCCAGGAGCTTTATCAACTTTTTCAAGCTTGATAAAGCCCTGGAAGCGAAACGTTGCCACAATAAAAGTCACTTTTTTGCACTTTTGTCTTTTAACTTTACGAACTTTTTTTGTCAAGGAAAAAAAAGTCTCCCTGTAAATTTGTATTCAAGCATCATAGGTAACTACAGTGGGACCCTAGTTTTAAATAAAAAAAATGCCTTTTAA
>NC_069464.1:914438-944871 GCF_026875155.1 Cherax quadricarinatus
ATGTTTACCTGTCTCATTCCTATCCTCACTAGTACTAACAATGGAGCTCTCACCAGTTGTTTCTGGTAATATATCCTCACTATTGCTAGTGGAGTCCCCTTGCTTGCTATCTCCTGTGGTATTACTAGTTTGTAATATTGGTTTTATCTTGTCCTTGACTACACTTGTTTCCCCACTACAGCTCCTGTCTCCCTCGAGGTCATTTATTTGCATACATTTACTGACTACCTGGACAGCACCTTCATCCTCACCATTACTGTCTCCCAGGACAGCACCTCCAGCTTCACCATTACTGTCTCCCAGGACAGCACCTCCAGCCTCACCATTACTGTCTCCCAGGACAGCACCTCCAGCTCACCATTACTGTCTCCCAGGACAGCACCTCCAGCCTCACCATTACTGTCTCCCAGGACAGCACCTCCAGCTTCACCATTACTGTCTACCAGGGCAGCACCTCCAGCCTTACAGTTTCTGACTACATGGCCAGCGCCAAGGGCGATACCATCCAGCCCAGACTTTTTATTTTCCCATCTGTTATAGAATGCTTCCAGGTTTTCTATGAAGGCTGCTTTGATGTTATCCTCTTTTAATACCAATGTGATTTTAGTCCACAGATTGATCTCATTTGGGCATACCCAAAAACACTTTCCTGATTTAATACTGCTTGTAGATATTTCTTGGATATCTGCACAAGTGGCGTGACACCAATTTTTACAAAAATGGCAATCCATGAGGAAGCCCATTTGTTTGATTTACTACAGACTACACAGAGCTTCATAATGTGATTTGAATGGTTGATTTACTATATTTCTACTAGTAACCCCTTGCAATATTCTACTAATAGCACGACTCACGAAATTGTAATGACACAATTGCAAACAAACCACACCCTGGCCGGGATTGAACCCGTGGTCAGAGAGTCTCAAAACTCCAGCCCGTCGCGTTAGCCACTAGACCAGCTAGCCACAATAAGATTCGTCCAACTAGGTATATTTCTACACCATAGGAAGGTTAGCACAGGCACCACTGTGACCACAAATGCAAGTTTTTACAGACGAATCTCCAGCTAGCGTGGCCGTAACGAACTCTAGCTCAAGTCCCTTCACTGCTGTCACTGCTAGAGTTCGTCACGGCCATGCTAGCTGGAGATTCGTCTGTAAAAACTTGCATTTGTGGTCACAGTGGTGCCTGTGCTAACCTTCCTATGGTGTAGAAATATACCTAGTTGGACGAATCTTATTGTGGCTAGCTGGTCTAGTGGCTAACGCGACGGGCTGGAGTTTTGAGACTCTCTGACCGCGGGTTCAATCCCGGCCGGGGTATGGTTTTTTTTTCTACTAATAGCCTCCTTAAAGTGAAGATCTGGCTATTTGTATTTCTATTTCTAACTGTACTTGTATATTAGGACAGCTTACCGGTGTATGTTTCTGTTTTATATTTATTGTTTGTTTGATAAGGGCACCCAAAATCCCGTCTGTTTACAGTCTGCTTTATTGTCCAACGAATCCGTTTGAAACTGGTCACGGGTTCGGACCAGTCAGGGGTTCGGAACCAGTCAGATCTGTTAAGTGGGTCACTTATTTAAAACATATCTAGTCGGTGATTTGGGCTAACACATTAAGGAACTACTACTGGAAATTATTTAACCGAGTAACATGTGATTAGGTTGATACAAAGGTATAATTTGCATGTTGAAAAACCGGTGATTGGTGGCAGCTCCTACAATGACAAACGGTCGAGACCTCAACTTTTATCGAAGAATTATCGATCACTGTATCTAGCTTTTCTAGTTTTTTTCCGTCTCCACAACAAATGCTATATTATCACTATACAGTGGACCCCCGCATAGCGAACGCCTTGCATAGCGAACATTCCGCATAGCGAATGCTTTGATCGCTAAAATTTTGCCCCGCATAGTAGACAAAAACCCGCTCAGCGAACTTCGTCCGAGACGCGTCCAATGTGCGGCCTCAGCCAGCCTCACATGTGCCGCCTGTCCCATTGTTTACCAGCTAGCCTCCGCGGTAACATTCAAGCATACACTCGGAATATTTCGTATTATTACAGTGTTTTCGGTTCTGTTTGTTGAAAATAAGTGACCATGGGCCCCAAGAAAGCTTCTAGTGCCAACCCTGTGGTAAAAAGGGTGAGAATTAGTATGGAAATTAAGAAAGATTTTGAAGGGTTTGGGGCTAACCCTGAGAAGCCTATGCCAGTTGTGGAATCCATTGTGCCTACTTCAAAAATTAAGGAAATGTGTGCACAGTGGGTTGAACTGCAAACCTTTATGGATGAAAATCACCCTGACACAGCTGTTGCAAGGCGTGCTGGTGACTATTTCAATGACAATGTTATGGCCCATTTTAGACAAATCGTAAAGGAACGGGAGGTACAGAGCTCTATGGACAGAAAGAAGTCCAGTGACTCTGAAGCTGGTCCTAGTGGCATTAAAAGAAGAAGGGAAGTAACCCCGGAAAAGGACTTGCCTCCTCAAGTGTTAATGGAAAGGGGGATTCCCTTTTCTAAACACTAACACTCTCTCTCCCCTCCTCCATCCCATCAATCATCACCAGATCTTCAATAAAAGTAAGTGTCATGTAATTGTGCATGCCTTTTTCAGTTTGTGTGTACTAAAATTAACATTTTTTTGTGGTAAAAAAATTCTTTTTTCATACTTTTGGGTGTCTTGCACGGATTAATTTTATTTCCATTATTTCTTATGGGGAAAATTAATTCGCATAGCGAACATTTCGCATAACGACCAGCCCTCTTGCACGGATTAAGTTCGCTATGCGGGGGTCCACTGTAGTTGACTAGTGAAATTATTGGAGGAAGGTCGCTTTTTTTGGAGTGATATTTGCTTTTCGTTGTGTATATTGTGACCACTGGTAACTACAGATTATATGAATTCCACTGTATATGTCTAGTATTTCAAGAATGGAGAAAAAACTAATGAAAGTCACTCCACTCCACTAAGTACCATTATATTACTGGTTGGTTGCTACTACAACACTGTATTCTCCTATTCATTGGCATCACTAGATTATATCGAGGTACACTAGCAGGCCAGGAAGATTATTCAAACAGCTGACCTGTGCGGTAAGATTCTGGCGACTTCTGGCACCTGCCTCTTTGGGCCTATCACTTCAGTTTCAATTACATCTGTTTTAAATGACACTTTAGCATTTATTATCTATATACTAGGGTGCCACTGTAGTATACACTATGATGCTATGTATACACAATATTATCAGGGAGACTTTCTTTCCTCTGACAAAAAAAGTCACCCCGATCCACAAAGGAGGAGACCAAACAGAGTTGAATAACTATAGGCCAATATCCAACTTACACCCTCTCTCAAAAATCTTCGAAAAATTAATTCATAAACGAATCTACTCCTACCTTATCTCCCAAAACATACTCAACCCCTGCCAATTTGGATTCAGGCCTAATAAAAATACTAATGATGCTATTATACACATGCTAGAACATATATACACTGCAATAGAGAAAAAAGAAGTCCCACTGGGGATCTTCATTGACTTACGTAAAGCTTTTGATACAGTTGACCATGACTTGCTCCACGTAAAATTATCACACTATGGTATAAGAGGGCACTCCCTCAACTACCTCAAGTCATACCTCAGCAACAGAAGCCAATATGTGTACGCAAATGGGGCAAACTCTTCTGCACAACCAATTACAGTTGGTGTCCCACAGGGAAGTGTCCTTGGCCCTCTTCTCTTTCTCCTATACATAAATGACCTACCAAATGCTTCTCAATTACTCAAACCCACACTATTTGCTGATGACACAACATACGTCTTCTCCCCACCCGAGCCCAGTCACGCTAGCCAATACTGTAAATACCGAATTACAGAAAATATCTACCTGGATGAGTACTAACAAACTTACACTAAACATTGACAAAACCTACTTCATTCAGTTTGGTAACAGAGCTACAGATGTCCCTCTTAACATAATGATAAACGGATCACCTATCACAAAGCTAACAGAGGGAAAATTCTTAGGAATCCACCTTGATAATAGACTCAAATTTCATACACATATAACAACAAATTTCTAAGAAAATTTCCAAGACTGTAGGCATCTATCGAAGAGGTACTATGCTCCACAGTCAGCCCTCCTGGCCTATAATCACTCTCTTATTTACCCTAGTTCACCTATGGAGTTGTTGCAAGGCTCAAACAAGTAAGCTCTCAGACTATAATACCAATCAAAAGGCTCGGTAACATGATAACAAATTCTACTAACAGTATACACTCCACCAATATGTATTAGTTTTACAGGTATTTGCAGTGAAACCTACTCACCATACAAAAATCCATACTTTTACTGCCCTATTTACATACAAGAATCACTCACCTGATATTAACCCTCCTCAATCATCTCTTCCAACCTCAACAAACACATGCCAGTAAACATTGGCACAGATCACTCTTTGATTTCCTGGTCCATTCTTCGTTGTGAATATCTCAATGCACTAAAGGCCTAAAATCTGAATTCATTACCTTTAATTTAAAAGAAAAAAACCTTTTATAAATCAAGTCTCTTCTCAAAGTCATTACCTTATCCAAAACCATAATTCTGAATACTGAACCTTATTAAATTGTATGCTAAATGTTTTACAATATACACAGCAGACTTTGTAATACTCATTGCTTGACTTAGCGGTGTTCTTGAGTTTTCACCTGATTTTGGCTTACTTGTTTAATTAATCTAGTTTTAAAGCACCCTTAATGTTTATCTATAATAGTGCCTTTGATGCTGCTCTTATCTGTATTTTTTTTTTTGTACCTCTGTAAGTTTTTTCCATTAAAATAAATAATAAATAAAAAAAAAAGTAAAGGACACAAGTGCAACTAATGTGACATTTATTGTGGCAACGTTTCGCTCTCCAGGAGCTTTATCAAGCTTGATAAAGCTTGATAAAGCTCCTGGAGAGTGAAACGTTGCCACAATAAATGTCACATTAGTTGCACTTGTGTCCTTTTACTTTACATATTGTCGGTAATTCTACCAACTTCATTACAAAAAAAGTTCTATTATTATTAATTTGCACACGGCACACTAGGCCTATGATTCCCCTCTGGGAGTATACTCTGCTAGGTATTGCACACTAATCCTCCTTTATGACTCAGTATGTACTATTTTCTCCCCAAGATTGGTTCCAAGCACTAGAGGTATGTATCGTATAAGATTGATGGCACAAATTAAAGTTCTAGCACGTAAGGGGGTCCACTGTATATATATTATATATATACAGTGGACCCCCGCATAACGATGGCATCACATAGCGATTATTTCGCATACCGCTTACTTTAATCGCAAAAATTTTGCCTCACATACCGCTTAAAAACCCGCTTACCGATTTTCGTCCGAGACGCGTCCAATGTGCGGCCTGAGCCACGCTCATATGTTCCGCCGGTGGCATTGTTTACCAGCCAGCCTCCGCGGTAACATCCAAGCATACAATCGGAATATTTCGTATTATTACAGTGTTTTCGGTGCTTTTTCTGGAAAATAAGTGACCATGGGCCCCAAGAAAGCTTCTAGTGCCAACCCTACAGCAATAAGGGTGAGAATTACAATAGAGATGAAGAAAAAGATCATTGATAAGTATGAAAGTGGAGTGCATGTCTCCGAGCTGGCCAGGTTGTATAATAAACCCCAATCAACCATCGCTACTATTGGTGGTACAGCTGCTGCTGCTGCTGCACTGTCAGCTGCTGCTGCTGCTGCCTGTCACTGCTCGCTGCTGCACTGTCAGCTGCTGCTGCTGCTGTAGCACCGTTGTTGGTGTGGCTTATTGAGAATACCAAGAAACAATTAACCCAGAGGATTTGCCACCCAGGATAACCCAAAAAAGTCAGTGTCATCGAAGACTGTCTAACTTATTTCCATTGGGGTCCTTAATCTTGTCTCCCAGGATGCAACCCACACAAGTCGACTAACACCCAGGTGAACAGGGAAAAATGCCTGGAACTAGTGCTCATATTGGTGAATTTAAAGCCAGCAAAGGTTGGTTTGAGAGATTTAAGAATCGTAGTGGCATACACAGTGTGATAAGGCCTGTTCTGGAAGAAAATGCCAAACAGGACCTACAGTACTCAGGAGGAAAAGGCACTCCCAGGACACAGTGTCTCATCAGTCATTGCTGCATCTTCAATAAAGGTAAGTGTCATTTATTCTTCATTTAGTAGACTAGTACATGCACAATATATACTGTGCATGTACTACTCTACTATTGTGCATGTATCCTTCTCTTTGTGTGTGGGAAAATGTATATTTCATGTAGTAAAATTTTTTTTTTCATACTTTTGGGTGTCTTGCACGGATTAATTTTATTTCCATTATTTCTTATGGGGAAAATTCATTCACATAACGATTATTTCGCATAACAATTACCCCTCTTGCACGGATTAAAATCGTTAACCGGGGGTCCACTGTATATGCAGTGGACCCCCGGTTAACGATATTTTTTTCACTCCAGAAGTATGTTCAGGTGCCAGTACTGACCGAATTTGTTCAAGTTTTCGCTTGGTGAAGATACTTGTCCAGTTTCCTCTTGAAGGCTTCTACACTAGCTCCAGCCATGTTTCTGATATCTTCTGGTAAGATGATGAATAGTCTGGGACCCCGGATGTTGATACAGTGTTCCCTTATTGTCCCCACTGCACCCCTGCTCCTCACTGGGTTTATTTTACACTTTCTCCCATATCTCTCACTCCAGTATGTTATGGCAATGTGCAGATTTGGGACCAAGCCCTCGAGTACCTTCCAGGTATATATTATCATGTACCTCTCTCTCCTCCACTCCAATGAATACATGTTCAAGACTTGCAGGAGTTCCCAGTAGTTTAGGTGATTTATAGGCTCAATGTGAGCCGTAAACGATCTCTGTATTTGTTCCAGCTCAGATATTTCTCCTGCCTTGAATGGGGCTGTCAGCACTGAACAATATTCTAAGGGAGGGAGCACTAGCGATTTGAAGAGTATCACCATCAACATTATTTCCCTTGTTTTGAAAGTTCTCAATACCCACCCCATCATCTTCCTGGCTGTCATGATCTTTGTCTTGTTATGGTCTTTATAAGAAAGGTCTGCTGACATAATTATTCCTAGGTCTTTTACACACGTTCCTTACATATTATTTCATGACCCTCTTGCTAGTTCGGGTTATGTTGGTTGTGCTGGTCCATGAAATTTGTAATCTGCCAGCTCATCACTCTTTCGAAGATTTTTATAATTTGAGAGGTTAGGGTTACTGGTTTGTAATTTTTAGCTAGTGCTCTACTACCTCCCTTATACAAAGAAGCTATGTCTGCACTCTTTAAGGCCTCCAGTATTTCACCTAAATCTAAGCTCTTTCTCCAAAGATGCTGAGTGAGTGGGCATGTTTTCCATTTCTTTTTCAAAAACTATGGGATTTGTACTAATGTCAGTTAGTTGGTCTGCACGGCCTTCTTCCGGAGTGAAAAATGTTTCTGCATTTTCTACCATGCTGTTATTAAATTTTGGAAATACTTTTCAATCACATTTAAAAAAAAAACACACTATATAGGGGAGCTGTAGAAGAGAACATTCAAAAAATACAAATTTAACTATGTAATGTTAATTAAGTTTTACTTTTAGTCATTCTGAAATGTTCTGCCTAACAAGGGAGGCTTTTCAAAATACAGGTACAACATCAATTTTCCAGACACTGATGGTCCGGAACCATGCAATTTTATGAGCAGGAATTTGAAATTCCCGTGGAGGTGTATTTACCACCAAACTGTACATCACTTATCCAACCCCAAAACCAAGGAATACTGCACTCTCTAAAGGTGGAAAAATCAGTAATCCAAAAAGGCTTTGGAACCAAAAGTCCAGAATATTGATGTTATACCCGTATATGAAAAAAATGGTGACCTTATGGTGTAAGAATAAAGTTAATTTTGATAATTATTATTATTATTATAATTATTTTTATTAACACACTGGCCGATTCCCACCAAGGCAGGGTGGCCCGAAAAAGAAAAACTTTCACCATCATTCACTCCATCACTGTCTTGCCAGAAGGGTGCTTTACACTACAGTTTTTAAACTGCAACATTAACACCCTTCCTTCAGAGTGCAGGCACTGTACTTCCCATCTCCAGGACTCAAGTCCAGCCTGCCGGTTTCCCTGAATCCCTTCATAAATGTTACTTTGCTCACACTCCAACAGCACGTCAAGTATTAAAAACCATTTGTCTCCATTCACTCCTATCAAACACGCTCACGCATGCCTGCTGGAAGTCCAAGCCCCTCGCACACAAAACCTCCTTTATCCCCTCCCTCCAACCTTTCCTAGGCCGACCTCTACCCCACCTTCCTTCCACTACAGATGGATACACTCTTGAAGTCATTCTGTTTCACTCCATTCTCTCTACATGTCCAAACCACCCCAACAACCCTTCCTCAGCCCTCTGGACAACAGTTTTGGCAATACCGCACCTCCTCCTAACTTCCAAACTACGAATTCTCTGCATTATTTTCACACCACACATTGCCCTCAGACATGACATCTCCACTGCCTCCAGCCTTCTCCTCGCTGCAACATTCATCACCAATGCTTTACACCATTACAGGAGCGTTGGTAAAACTATACTCTCATACATTCCCCTCTTTGCTTCCAAGGACAAAGTTCTTTGTCTCCACAGACTCCTAAGTGCACCGCTCACCCTTTTCCCCTCATCAATTCTATGATTCACCTCATCTTTCATAGACCCATCCGCCGACACGTCCACTCCCAAATATCTGAATACATTTACCTCCTCCATACTCTCTCCCTCCAATCTGATATCCAATCTTTCATCAGCTAATCTTTGTTATCCTCATAACCTTACTCTTTCCTGTATTCACTTTCAATTTTCTTCTTTTACATACCCTACCAAATTCATCCACCAACCTATGCAACTTCTTTTCAGAATCACCCAAGAGCACAGTGTCATCAGCAAAGAGCAACTGTGACAACTCCCACTTTGTGTGATTCTTCATCTTTTAACTCCACACCTCTTGCCAAGACCCTCGCATTTACTTCTCTTACAACCCCATCTACAAATATATTGAACAACCACGGTGACATCATACGTCCTTGTCTAAGGCCTACTTTTACTGGGAAATAATCTCCCTCTTTCCTACATACTCTAACTTGAGCCTCACTATCCTAAAATTTTATTAACCCTTTCAGGGTCCAAGGCCCAAATCTGGAGTCACGCACCAGTGTCCAAGATATTTCAAAAAAAAAATTTGTTATTTTTTCTTATGAAATCGTAGAGAATCTTTTTGTGAAGGTAATAAAACAAAAAGTACGAAAATTGGTGGAAAATTGACGAAATTATGCTCTCGCGAATTTTGATGTGTCAGCGATATTTACGAATCGGCGATTTTGCCGACTTTGACTCCCATTTTAGGCCAATTACATTATTCCAATCAACCAAATTCTTAGCTATTTCACTAGTATTACTTCGATTCTATCGATTGAGCACAAGAAATCGCCAAGTCAACTGTTTCAACTACAAAATAAAGTGATCGGAAATTGTTAATTTGGCCAATTTAACACAAAGTTAAAAATATTCCAATTTCAAAATAGGGACCAGAATGAACAATGTAGGCATTCCTGGCACTAAACTAACATTTCCTCTGTTCATTAGTTATGTTTTGAGGCTTTACAAATAAATTCCATTTTGATTTTTTATTCACATAATGAATTTTTATTCACACCAAAAATTAGAAGATTTACTGTTATGCAATACTGTAATAATTGTATAAATATCATCACCATATTTGTGAATGTATATTAGACCCACCAGCTGATGTGTATTAGACGTGTGAGGTCGTTTGTTTACTCTTGAATATCGGCAAAAATTTAACATTTCCGCTACTTTGAGCTCAGTTTCAAGCCATTTCCAATGCTAAAACCAATCAAAATCATCTCTATTTCTGTAATATGTCTTCCATTCTATCAAATGAGACCAAGAAATCGCAAATACAACTATAAAAAACATACGAAAAAACACTGCAAAGTTGCTGTTTTAATCGAAAAATCATGATTTCATTTTTTTTCTCTCATTATGCACAGTGTGCTGCAGGATCTGTTTTATGTGGTGCACACATACCACATAGATGTATTCTCTCATATCTAGGCCCAAATGTACCACTCACAGTTTATCAGAGTGAGCTGAGCTCATGGCGTAGATCTACGGTTTGGACCCTGAACGTAAAGCCGTAGATCTACGGGACGGACCCTGAAAGGGTTAAACACCATATTTACTACCAGTCAATTTTACTTTTGTACATTAATCATTATTTTATACTTCCCATAACATTTTGTTGCCAAATTTCCAAGTTTGTATATTCAACTCCAACCTTTATATTATCCTTTGTACCTGTGTACCTGTGTACCTGTGTACCTGTCTACCATCTTACTATCATATTATAACCAAGACATTGCCATTATTATTTTTTACTTATTATTCTTTTTGGTACTTTAATTTGTGAATTTTATTTTGTAAATTTAAATCTAGTTATACTCTTGATCTTGTCAACAACCTATACCAGACCCTAGTGCAATTGCAAGTACCATTTCAATTTGTATTTTTACATTATAAGTTTATATTATAAGTTCTACTCTAAGATTGTTTTCATATCTTAGTGACTATATTGTGTGTGCAATTAGTGTATATTTCAATTATATTATTGTTCAAGGCCCTTACCTATCTTTTGCTAACTAGTACCAACTACCTCATATATTTTTTTTTTCTACTTTTTTTATTCTTTTGCTACCTTAACTTGTATATTTTATCTTGTCAATTTAAATCTAGTTATACTCTAATTCTTGTAAACAGCTTATATAACACCTTAGTGCAATTACAATTGAGAGTCTTGTGCCTTTTTTATATCATTAGATTAAACCTAGTTGTACTATAGCTCATTCTAGCTCAATACATAGTCAATACCAAATTCATTATATTAGACCTTAGTGCAATTACAAGTGAGAGTCTTGTGCTATTTTTAATTTGTATTTTTATATTATTAGTTTATACCTAGTTATACTTTAGCTCATTCCAGCACAACACATAGACAACACCAACTCCATTATGTGTATTAGTGACTATACTCTATATGACGAAAATGCTTTAGCTATATACTTGTCCAAACTTCCCACCACTACAGATATCAGTACTAAAACTCAACACACAACTCAGGATATAAATAACCATAATTTAAACCTAGAAGATGATTGATCACGTTGACCCTGATCTAAACCTCCATAATCTGACACACAATCAAAACCTATTGGAAAGTAACTGCCTTTACTACACAGCATCACAAGCCAGCACTATCCTAAACAATGCTAAAGGTCTACCAGTACTTAACTACAACATCAGGTCCTTAAGCAAACACTATGATGACCTCCTGACACTCCCTGAATCACTAAAGACACCCTTCTCCTGCATTATTCTTACTGAGACCTGGCTTAAGCAGGACACAATAGATATCTACCCTCTACCAGGATACACAGCAATCCACAACTGCAGACCATACCAAGTTGGGGGTGGTATTGCAATCTATTACTCTAAACAATTATCTTGTATTAGCACCACTTGCTTTAGTGATGAATATGGAGAATACATTTTTGCTAATTTTACTGTAAAAAACCTTAAGATGCATTAACAATCGGTGCCATTTACCGGATACCCCACACAAACATCCCAAATTTCACTGAGAAATTAAAGGCACTAATAACAAACAGACAAATGAATAAGCACCACCTCTCTTAGCTGGAGACTTCAACATCAACCTGGCCTACTAGATGATCATCCTGTAACTGATTTCATCAACAATATGAACAACACACTTCTCATACCAACAATAACTAAACCAACCAGGCTCACTGAAACACGTGCAACCATAATAGACCACATATGGACCAATATACTAGCCCCCCTTAAATCAGGGATAATCACAGATAGCACTACAGACCACTACCCTACCTTCCTCTTGACAAACATTAGTAAACCACCACGTGAATACAACAAAGTTTCATTTAGACTCCATGATGAGGCCTCAATAAGGAAGTTCACAGCTGACCTAGAGACTGTTGACTGGCCTACAGAATTCTCCAAGGCCAATGGTATTGATGACTGGACAGACACTATCGTGCAGCCAGCAGCCAGCAGGAACAGCCTGGTTGATCAGGCTCTGATCCACCAGGAGGCCTGGTCACAGACCGGGCCGCGGGGGCGTTGACCCCCGGAACTCTCTCCAGGTAAACTCCAGGTAACAAATTACTTAGACTATACAACAAACATTGTCCTATAAAAACGAAACAAATCACAAACAAACGGCTTGGTTGCCCATGGCTAACCAGCACCATTCTGAAATCCATTGATAAGAAACACCAATATAAAAGCAATATAGACAGGCTTAATACACAAAGATATTCTTAAACACTATTCATCAGTCCTCACCAAAGTAATAAAGAAAGCCAAACAACTATACTACTCCAGTAGAGTCACTGACACAAGAGGAGATATAAAAAAAGACCTGGAAAACACTCTCTCAGATTCTAGGGACCCACAAACTGAAAAAAAACAAGAATATTGTCCTAACTAAACCTAATGAAACACCACTGCATCCCACTGACACAGCTAACAAGATAAACGACTTCTTCTCAGCCATAGGTTCTAATCTCGCCAATAAAATCCCACGTACCAATGCCCATGCCGGGGACTACCTAGATGGGAATTTCCCAAATTCCTTCTATCTTGCTCCAACTGAGCCACGGAAGTCACCGAGATTATAAAGTCACTTAAAAATAACTCAGGGAATCTGTCTCATGTCCCACCATTATTGTACAAGACAGCGGCCCATGTCCTCTCGCATGCTATCTCATTACTTTTTAACAAGTCACTAGAAACTAGCACCTTCCCGAAACTACTCAAGACGGCAAGGGTTACACCAATACATAAAGGTGGTGACCCTACAGATTTAAACAACTATAGGCCAATATCAAACTTACCATTGCTATCCAAAATCTTTGAGAAACTCGTGCACAGGAGACTATATTCATCTACAATGGCACAAAACATACTCAATCCCTGCCAATTTAGATTCAGGAAAAATAAAAGCACTAACGATGCAATCATAAAAATGCTAGATCTGCTTTACACAGCATTGGAAAATAAGGAATATCCACTAGGAATTTTTATTGACCTAAGAAAAGCTTTTGACACAGTAGACCACGGCATCCTACTCCACAAACTTGACCATTATGGTATAAGAGGCCATGCGCTTGCTTATTTCAAATCTTACCTTACTAATAGGTATCAGTATGTCACCATTAAAGACACAGCATCAACAACACAGCCACTTGATACTGGAGTTCTGCAGGGAAGTGTCCTTGGTCCCCTGCTCTTCCTCATATACATCAATGATCTCCAAACGTATCTCAACACCTGAACCCCATTCTCTTTGTGATGAATGGTTTGAAAAACCGACAAGTTAAAGATTGAGACACTTATGCAGCATATGGGAATCTTTATTCAGGAAACGTTTCGCCACACAGTGGCTTCATCAGTCCAATACAAAGAGGAAGGCGTAAGGAGAGGAGGATATGAGGTAATTCATCCCTCAGCCTGGAGTCGATGTGTTCAGTCCATCAATCTTGTAGAATGTACAGCATAGGGTCAAACACTGCAGCATCATGAGATCTTGTTACAAAGAATTCTTCAACACTTGTTCAACCTTTGGACGAAGACCTACTTCGACTAGTGGATGGTACCACTATGACCCCGCCTCCGCCTGCTTCACCTCACCTCACTACAGTATATAAACCACGTCTACGGCCCTATGCTGTACATTCTACAAGATTGATGGACTGAACACATCGACTCCAGGCTGAGGGACTGATTACCTCATACTCCTCCTCTCCTTCCTCTTTGTATTGGACTGATGAAGCCACTGTGTGGCGAAACGTTTCCTGAATAAAGATTCCCATATGCTGCATAAGTGTCTCAATCTTTAACTTGTCGGTTTTTCAAACCATTCATCACAACTGTCAAATACTGCAGCATCATGAGATCTTATTACAAAGAATTCTTCAACACTTGTTCAACCTTTGGACGAAGACCTACTTCGACTAGTGGATGGTACCACTATGATCCCGCCTCCGCCTGCTTCACCTCACCTCACTACAGTATATAAGCCACGTCTACGGCCCTATGCTGTACATTCTACAAGATTGATGGACTGAACACATCGACTCCAGGCTGAGGGACTGATTACCTCATACTCCTCCTCTCCTTACGCCTTCCTCTTTGTATTGGACTGATGAAGCCACTGTGTGGCGAAACGTTTCCAGAATAAAGATTCCCATATGCTGCATAAGTGTCTCAACCCATTCTCTTTGCTGACGACACGACTTATGTCATCTCTCACCCTAATCTTGCCACCCTCAACACCATTGTTAATGAGGAGCTGATCAAAATATTGACTTGGATGACAGTCAATAAACTTATGCTTAACACTGACAAACCTACTACATTATGTTTGGTAGCAGAGCAGGAGATGCGCAAATTACCATTAAGATAGACAACACTCTAATTGCCAGGCATAATGAGAGCAAATTCCTAGGCCTATACCTCGACAACAACCTGAACTTCAGCACCCATATCCAACACATAACCAAAAGAGTATCCAAAACGATTGGGATCCTCTCCAAGATATGATACTACGTGCCACAAACTGCCTTTCTCACACTATACCATTCACTTGTATATCCATACTTCACCTATGCAATCTGTGCTTGGGGTTCAACTGCAGCAACACACCTAAAGCCAATAATAACCCAACAAAAAGCCGCAGTAAGAATAATCACTAAATCCCATCCCTGGCAACACACCCCCCACTCTTCATAGATCTAAACTTACTCCCTGTTCAGAACATTCACACTTACTACTGTGCAATCTACATCTACAGGACCTTAAATTCCAATATTAACCTTGACCTAAATCACTTTCTTGATAGTTGTGACAGAACCCACAGGCACAACACCAGACACAAACATCTCTATGACATTCCCCGTGTCCGACTAAACCTTTACAAAAATTCAATGTATGTCAAAGGCCCTAAAATCTGGAACACCCTACCTGAAAATTCTAAAACTGCAGACACATTCATCACCTTCAAAACTACCATCAGAAAACATCTTATCTCCCTGATACACCGTGTCAACTAATTACACGAATACCACCTGGTGGTTAACACTTACACTCACTCACCCATTCGACCATAAACAGAAATATCAATCTCAGTCTCAAAATAATGAATCTTAACTATGTATAGTGCCAAAACAAAAGCATTCACATTGCTAAACTTACAAACTAGTATTTAGTCAATTAGCCATAATACCAACTTACCTCATAATTTTGTAATATTTAAAACTTAAGATTTAAACTAAGTCTGCCCGAAATGCCTAGCCATGCTAGGTGTTCTAGTGGTACACTCTGTAATTATTATTTTACTATATGTAAACCACACAATAACCAAATTCTGTAAACTCAGCATTGTAATCCTTATAGAGAATAAACTTTGAATTTGAATTTGAATAAAAACTCTTCACTGCTTTCAGTAACCTACCTCCTATACCATACATCTGCAACATGTGCCATATTGCCCCCCTATCCACCCTGTCATACGCCTTTTCCAAATCCATAAATGCCTCAAAAACCTCTTTTGCCTTATCTAAATACTGTTCACTTTTATGTTTCACTGTAAACACCTGGTTCACACACACCCTACCTTTCCTAAAGCCTCCTTGTTCATCTGCTATCCTATTCTCCATCTTACTCTTAATTCTTTCAATAATAACTCTACCATACAATTTACCAGGTATACTCAACAGACTTATCCCCCTATAATTTTTGCACTCTCTTTTGTCCCCTTTGCCTTTATACAAAGGAACTATGCATGCTCTCTGCCAATCCCCTAGTACCTTACCATCTTCAATACATTTATTAAATAATAGCACCAACCACTCCAAAACTATAATCCCCACCTGCTTTTAACATTTCTATCTTTATCCCATCAATCCCGGCTGCCTTACCCCCTTTCATTTTACCTACTGCCTCACGAACTTTCCCCACACTCACAACTGGCTCTTCCTCACTCCTACAAGATGTTATTCCTCCTTGCCCTATACACGAAATCACAGCTTCCCTATCTTCATCAACATTCAATAATTCCTCAAAATATTCCCTCCATCTTCCCAATACCTCTAACTCTCCATTTAATAACTCTCCTCTCCTATTTTTACTGACAAATCCATTTGTTCTCTAAGCTTCCTTAACTTGTTAATCTCACTCCAAAACGTTTTCTTATTTTCAACAAAATTTGTTGATAACATCTCACCCACTCTCTCATTTGCTCTCTTTTTACATTGCTTCACCACTCTCTTAACCTCTCTCTCTTTCTCGATATACTCTTCCCTCCTTGCATCACTTCTACTTTGTAAAAACTTCTCATATGCTAACTTTTTCTCTCTTACTACTCTCTTTACATCCTCATTCCACCAATCACTCCTCTTCCCTCCCACACCCACTTTCCTGTAACCACAAACTTCTGTTGAACACTCAAACACTACATTTTTAAACCTACCCATACCTCTTCGACCCCATTGCCTATGCTCACATTAGCCCATCTATCCTTCAATAGTTGTTTATATCTTACCCTAACTGTCTCCTATTTTAGTAAAGGTTGGATGCGAAAAGTTGGTCATAATAAGCCTGTATGCACCTGGAGAAGAAAGGAATGTAGAAGAGAGAGAGAGATTTTGGGAGATGTTAAGTGAATGTATAGGAACCTTTGAACCAAGTGAGAGAGTAATTGTGGTAGGGGACCTGAATGCTAAAGTAGGAGAAACTTTTAGAGAGGGTGTGGTAGGTAAGTTCGGGGTGCCAGGTGTAAATGATAATGGGAGCCCTTTGATTGAACTTTGTATGGAAAGGGGTTTACTTATAGGTAATACATATTTTAAGAAAAAGAGGATAAATAAGTATACAAGATATGATGTAGGGCGAAATGGCAGTAGTTTTGTTGGATTATGTATTGGTAGATAAAAGACTGTTGAGTAGACTTCAGGATGTACATGTTTATAGAGGGGCCACAGATATATCAGATCACTTTCTAGTTGTAGCTACACTGAGAGTAAAAGGTAGATGGGATACAAGGAGAATAGAAGCATCAGGGAAGAGAGAGGTGAAGGTTTATTATTATAGTTATTATTATTATAGTATTACATTGAGAAACAAGCACTAACCCATAATGGAAAATTTTCAACCATACCTTTCATATACCTTTGAAGAATTTCGAGAGTATGTCTACACTCTGAGCCCGGCCATGGGCCAGGCTCGTCTGATGCTCGCCTGGTCAATCAGGCTGTTGCTGCTGGAGGCCTGCTGCCCCACATATCCATCACAGCCTGGTTGATCTGGCACCTGGTAAAAATACTTGTCTAGTTTCCTTTTGAAGGCTTCAACACTTGTTCCAGCAATGTTTCTGATATCTTCTAGTAAGATGTTGAAAAGTCTGGGACCCCAGATGTTGATACAGTGTTCCCTTATTGTCCCTACCATAACCCCTGCTCCTCACTGGGTTATTTTACACTTCCTGTCATATCTCTCACTCCCAGTATATTAGATAATTATGTAAGTTCAAAAGTATCACATATCACCATGTCCATGTATCAAACACTATGTATCATGTATTAGATTCCCACAATATGTATAATACGACAAACATAAGTAGTAAACCCACATGGGTTGCACAAATGCTGCCATGTGTGTAATTTCCCTACATAGTGGATTATCCTAGGCTAATTTACACCTGACTATATGTCAGTCCCAAACATGTATCACACACAAACATATTCTGCCACTGTATCACTCCTACATATATATCACAAACCCACACTGGTATCAGACTTACATATGTTAACACTTCTACATACAGTGGAACCCCGAGTTTCGTCCTTAATCCGTTTCAGGAGCTAGGACTAAAGTCGAAACATCCTAAAGTCGAAGCAATATTTCCCATAAGAAATAATGCAAATCCAATTAATCCGTTTCAGACCCACAAAAATATTCACAAAAAAATACATTTTTTAAAAATAACTATAGTTTTATATACACACAACACAGATAAATACACACAGCATACTTAACCCTTTCAGGGTCGACAGCCCTCTCAGAGACTTGTTCTCAGGGTCGGCCAAATTTCAAAAAAAAAAAAAAAAAAAAAATTCTTATGAAAAGATAGAGAATCTTTTCCCGATCATAATGACACCAAAAGTATGAAATTTGATGGAAAACTTACGGAATTATGCTCTTGCGAAGTTAGCGGTCTTGACAATGTTTACGCATCGGCGATTTTGCCCAATTTGAGCCCTATTTTCTGCCAATTCAGTGTACTTGTCAACAAAAATCATAACTATTTCACTAGAACTCCATTTTTTCTATCGAATGAGTACAAGAAACCACCCATTTACCGATTTCAACTATGCAATACAGTGGTCAGAATTTAGCAATTTTGCCAATTTCACACAAATTTCAAAAGATGCCAATTTCCGAATAGGGTCCAAAATAAACAGAAAAGACATTCCTGGCACTAAAATAACATTTCCTCTGTTCATTAGTCATGCCCCCATGCCCCTCTTACATTATTTTGCTTTCCGCTTTGAATTTTTATTCTCACAAAAAAATAGAAGATATACTGTTATGCAGACTACTGCGTTGATGTAGAAATGGTATAAATAATATCAGCACACTTGTGAAAGAGTATTAGACTCACCAGTTGACGTGCATTGGACGCAGCACCTTACAAGGCAGGTGAAATTGCTGACCTAGAAAATGTACAGAGAACCTTCACGGCACGCATAACAGATAAAACACTTCAATTACTGGGAGCGCTTGAGGTTCCTGAACCTGTATTCCCTGGAACGCAGGCAAGAGAGATACATGATTATATACACCTGGAAAATCCTAGAGGGACTAGTACTGAACTTGCACACGAAAATCACTCACTATGAAAGCAAAAGACTTGGCAGACGATGCACATCCCCCCAATGAAAGGCAGAGGTGTCACTAGCACATTAAGAGACAATACAATAAGTGTCAGGGGCCCGAGACTGTTCAACTGCCTCCCAGCATACATAAGGGGGATTACCAATAGACTCCTGGCAGTCTTCAAGCTGGCACTGGACAAGCACCTAAAGTCGGTGCCTGACCAGCCGGGCTGTGGCTCGTACGTTGGTTTACGTGCAGCCAGCAGTAACAGCCTGGTTGATCAGGCTCTGATCCACCAGGAGGCCTGGTCGCAGACTGGGCCGCGGGGGCGTTGACCCCTGGAACTCTCTCCAGATAAACTCCAGGTAAATAGCATGATTTGTATATTTTTGAACTTTGGTAAAAATCGAACATTTCTGCTACTTTGAGCTCAATTTTCAAGGTACTTTTCTTTGTAAAACCAGTCAAAATCATCTCAATTTCCGTAATATGTATACCATTCTATAAAATGAGACCAGGAAAACTAGAATACAACAATAGATACCATACGAAAATGCAGTGCAAAGTCGCTGTTTTAATCTAAAAACACGGTCAAAGTTATTTTTTTTCTCATTACGCACTGTGTGCTGCAGGATTTTTTTTATACCACACACACACTGACCACATAGACTCATTCTTTCATATGTAGGCCTACCAGCTGTCTCTCACTAGATTTGAGGGCGCTACAATTTAGGCATATGAGTACGTCAAAACCCTGGCTCGGAAGCCGTACTAGTACGGCCGAAACCCTAAAAGGGTTTAAATTAGTAATACAATAGATAAATTAAACATTTAAATACACATTTAAAATAACATTTACTTACCTTTATTAACCCTTTCAGGGTCGCCAGGCCCTCTCCGAGACTTGTTCTCAGGGTCGCCAAATTTAAAAAAAAAATGATTTTTTCCTATGAAAAGATAGAAAATCTTTTCCCAATCATAATGACACCAAAAGTATGAAATTTGATGAAAAACTTACGGAATTATGCTATCGCAAAGTTAGCAGTCTCAAAGATGTTTACACATCGGCGATTTTGCCCACTTTGAGCCCTTTTTCGGCCAATTCCAGTGTACTAGTTGACAAAAATCATAACTATTTCGCTAGAACTCCATTTTTTTTCTATCGAATGAGTACAAGAAACCACCCATTTACCGATTTCAACTATCCAATAAAGTGGTCAGAATTTAGCAATTTTGCCAATTTCACACAAATTTCAAAAGATGCCAATTTCTGAATAGGGTCCAGAATAAACAAGAAAGACATTCCTGGCACTAAAATAACATTTCCTCTGTTCATTAGTCATGTCCCTACACCCCTCTTACATTCTTTTGCTTTCCACTTTGAATTTTTATTCTCACAAAAAATAGATGATTTACTGTTATGCAGACTACTGCATTAGTGTAGAAATGGTATGAATATTATCACCAACTTGTGAAGAATATTAGACTCACCAGTTGACGTGTATTGGACGTGTAGCATGATTTGTTTACTTTAAATTTTGGTAAAAATCGAACATTTCTGCTACTTTGAGCTCAATTTCAAGGTACTTTTCATTGTAAAACCTTTCAAAATCACCTCAATTTCTGTAATATGTCTCCCATTCTATAAAAATGAGACCAGGAAAACTAGAATACAACAAAAATACGATACGAAAATACAGTGCAAAGTCGCTGTTTTAATCCAAAAACACGATCAAAGTTTTTTTTTCTCATTACGCACTGTGTGCTGCAGGATTTTTTTTATATGCGCACACTGACCACAAAACCCATTCTTTCATATGTAGGCCTACCAACTTTCTCTCACAGTTTTGAGGGGCAGAATTTGGGCAATTTATACACAAATAACCCGCACAAAAAAGAGAAAGCTTACACGATTTTTCGGTCCGACTTGGACCATTGAAAAGTCCCACTAACAGGGTGGAGCAAGACGGCTTATACTTTTTGGGCAGGAAGAAGGTGGAGGTGGAGGTAGTAGTAGTAAAGTAGTAGTAGTAAAGAAATTGTATAAAATACGAAAAGATGAAATAAAGACACTGCAAAACCCCGGGGCATCCCATCGTAGACGTTTCCCATCCACCACCCTGGATGGCGAAACGTCCACAACAAAGACAACCGGAGCCGACATTTTCCCTTAAATTTTATCAGTAGTTGTGTAGTAGTGAAGAAGAAGGGTAGTATTTGGGGTAGGGGTAGAAGGGGGAAAAAAAGGGATGCGAGCCAGTCAAAAACAAAGGAAGGGGAGCACTGCAGGAGAGCTAGATGCCCACAGAGGAAAGGCAAGCGCACAGAGGTGCGTAAAAGGGAAAAAGGGGTGAAATAAAATAAATGAAAAAGGAAACAGAAAACGAACAGGAAGGAGAAAGACAACCCAGAGGAAAAAGGAAAGGGGAAAAGGGGGGAAGGGGAAGAAAAAAAAAGAAAAAAAAAATGAGGATTCAGGTTAAGTCACGGCTGTCTGAATTTTGGAGCTTTTAAATTTTGGGAGGGGAAAGGCATCTACAGGGGAAAACCGGGCTGGGTTTCATAAAAGGGAAAGTTTGTGTATTAGAGGGGATTAAACAAGAGGGCGACTGTTCGAGTTGGAAGAGGGAAGACAGTTTTTGCAGAAGACCAGTCAATGGATGGCTATGATCCTAGGACGAAAAGGCATTGTTAGGTGGGCAAGAAACCAAATTTTTGTGCTCCCTAAGTCTTTCAGAAGAGATCGCCCAGTTTCTCCCCGAAGTATTGAAGAGGCGGGAGGACAAGAAATAGAGTAACCCCGGGAACAATTGAGAGGGAGGAGAGATAGAACGAGATTAGGGGCCAAGAGTGTTAGTCTGGCGGAAGGAAGCTTTATAAATAAGGGAGGGAGAAAATTTGTTAGTTTAAAAGCCCCGGAAATGAAAGGGAAAGGGAGAGGAAGAAGAGTTCCCATGGTAGAGAGTTTTGGGAGAAAAGAAATTGCTTTAGCACGTGAGGGGCAATCTAGAAAGGGGAAGGGTAGCCAAGAGGGAAACGAATTATGAAGAGTGGAAATTTCTGCGGGAAAGGGAAACTGAGGATCCAGATGCGGAGGGCACGGAGAAGAGGGAAAAAAGAAACTTTTTTTGACGGGAAGATGATAAAAAGTATGAAGAATGCCATGTGCTGGTTTTCGGAAAAGGGGGAAAAGAAAAACCGTTCTGAGGGGGTGGACATGGACTAAGGAAAGGAAGCAAGGAATAGTTTCCCATTCATTTTAAAAAACTTAAGGGAAAAGGGGCAAATTATTAAGGCTTAAAGAAAAAATTGGAAGAGCTGGGTCTAGGCCACAGAGCAAAGATGTACCCACATAGGGGACCCAGAGTAAAGGGGTTGCGCACGAGGTGGGAAAGAAGAACATCCGAAGTATTCCATGTAAAGTTTAAAAGGCGGGAGGAGAGAGCCATAGCGACACCGAAGGTTTGGAATAATATTTCCCTTGGGAAAGGAAAAGGATTTAGAGTCCACAAAGGGGATCAGATCAAGAAAGACACAGTAGGGATGGGGAATGAAAAAAACCCCTTTCAGGGCCTTCTCTCAAAGGAAATCAAGGACATCATCAAAGGGACATTGGTGAAGAGGGCCCAAACAAAACTAAGCACTAAGGTTGGGAAGGCAACCCTTTTCAAAATTTGAGAGGGAGGGAGGTGGAGGAAAAAAGTACCAAAAAAGGGAGTGAGGGTTTTGGCCAGCCAAGAAGAAAGAGAATAAGAGAAAAACCTCTAAGGAAATAAATAGACAAAGGAAATATCAGGTTTATATTTTGGGAAGGGCCATAGAAAAGGGAAAGAGGGACAGAGAACAACCGTGAAAAGGTAAAAAGTCGGAGACAGGGGTCGGGAGAGCCCTTTATTTTTTGTTGAAATTTCCTTATCGATCAAGGGGTTGGAAACGAGAGGAGTGTAGGTGGGAGTCAGAGAGCAAGAATCATTTAAAGGAAAACCTCGCGATAAAGTAACTACCAAATTTCCCTTTGTCAAAGATGTATGACAATGTTAGGTTGGATTTAAGAGAAAAGGGCAAGTTGGTAACGGGGGTGGGGGTGGTGATTCTGGAAACAGACAAACAAGAGAGGAAGGAGAGACCACGAAAAGTGGCAAGTCAGGAAGATTACGGAAGCGAGATTGACGAAAGGAATCAAAAGAGCAAACAGGGAAAATACCACGCAGGAGTGGCGAAGTGGCAAAGGAAAGCCAAAACCAAGAAGTTCAGCTCATATAGAGAGTGAACAAAAGACAATTAGTAAACAGTCTGAGGGAGAATTTGACCGGGCTAGCTGAGAAGAACGTTAAAGTTTATTTTGAGTTTGGAAGAATGAATTTGTGCCTTCGGGCGGCGTTAAAGGCAAGGGTAGAGAAAAGGTTACGGACCTGTGGTAGAGCCGCAAAAAGAGCACGTTGGGGGTTGACAAAGTAAAAAAAGGCATTTTCAACCTGTGATTTTGAAAGAATGATGTTAAATTTTGGGAGGGGCAAGTCAGGAAAAGGGAGTGCCCGGGGGTTGGGTTTTCCGGAAGGGGGGAGAAGGAAGGGGGAAACTTTTTCACAAGCAGTCCGTAGGAAGTGAAAGCTGATTCTTACGCGCCTGGAGAATAAGAGCAGTCATAAATCGAAAGGGGTTTAAAAGAGGGAAAAATTAAAAAAGTTGGGGAGAATTGACGCTTAACTGCGGGGGCCAAAATAAAAAAAGGCACAATACCGTGACTGGAAAGAACACAAATAACCGCACATAAAAGAGAGAAGCTTTCGACGACGTTTCGGGCCGACTTGGACCCTTGACAAAATCACACTAACAAGGTGGGCAAGACGGATATATAGGCAAAAAGGTGGAGGTTTGTCATGTGTCTTGATTTCTCTTATCGGGATTTTATACAAATCTTGTATTACTACTATACTATACTACTACCCCCACTCTTCCTGCCTATAATAGCCCTTGCCCACCCCTGTTTTGTGACTTTGTCAAAGGTCCAAGTGGACCGAAACGTCGTCGCAAGCTTCTCTTTTTATGGCGGGGGTTTTGTGTTTTTTTGGGGGGGGGGGGGGGGTTTGTGTTTTTTTTTTTGGGGGGGGGGGGGGGGGGGGGGGGGGGGGGGGGGGGGTGGTTTTTTTTTTTTTGTTTTTTTTTTTTGTTTTTTGGGCTGCTTTTTTATTGCTGCCAGGCCCCCTGTAAGAATCAGCTCGCTTCCTCGTGACGTCTTGCTGAACAAGTTTGCCCCCTTCCTTCTCCCACTTCCGGAAAACCAACCCCCCTGGGCCTCCCTTTCCTGATCATGCCCCTCCTACTTCAACCCATTCTTCTACTAAATCACAGGTTGAAATGCCCTCTTTACTTCCCCAACGTCAAATGTCTTTTGCGGGGGCTACCACAGGGTTCTGTCCTTCTCTCTACCATTGCCTTTTACACTGTCGCCTGAAGGGACAAATTATTCTTCCAAATACAAAAAAACTCAACGTCTCATCTCGCTGCCCTTGGTTAAAACCCCTCACGACTGTGTTCTAATCTGCCTTTTGTCCACTCTCTCAATATGACTTGAAAATTTTGGGGTTTTTGGGCTTTCCTTTTCCCCTTCGCCCACTCCTCGCGTGGAAATTTCCTATTAGCTCTTTTGATTCCTTTCGTCAATCTCGCTTCCGTAATCTTCCTGATTGTCCACTTTTCGTGGGCTCTCCTTCCCGCTCTTGTTAGTTGTTTTCCAAGAAACCCCACCTTCCCCCGTTACCACTTTCCCTTTTTTCTCTTAAATCCAACCTAATTTTTCATACTATTTCTGAAAAGGGAATTCGGTGTTACTTGTCGCAGGATTTCCTCCGTAAAGCTGATGTTTGCTCTTGACTCCCCCACCACACTCCCCTCGTTTTTCCAACCCCCCTGATCGCACAAGGAACTTTCAACAAAAACTAAGGACTCTCTCCCACCTCTGTCCTCCCGATTTCCTTGTTCAAAGGTTTCGTTCTTTTGTCCCCCTCTTCCTATTTCTATGGCCCTTTCCCCCAATCATAAACCTGATATTCCCTTCGTCCCATCATTTTTCTAGATTTTTGTCTTTTTTCTCTTGCTCTTGGGTGGCCAAAACCCCCCACTCCCTTTCTTGGACTTTTTCCCCCCCCACCTCCCTACTCTCAAGACTTCATTGAACGGGTTCGTCTCTCCCAACCTGTAAAATGTTAGTCTTGATTTGAGTCCCCCTTCACCAATGTCCCTCTTTTTGATGTCCTTGTTCCTTTAAAAGAAGCCCGTGAAGGGTTTCTTCATCTCCCCATCCCCATGATGTCTTTCTTGACTGATCCGCCTCTGTGTGGACTCTAACCCCCTTTCTTCAAGGGAAATATTATTCTCAAAACCCTTTTGTCGCTATGGCTCTCCCTCCTCCGTCCTTTTAAACTTTAATGGAATACTTCGAGACTGTTTTTTTCTTCCCACCTCGATGTGCAACCTTCATTGGCTCCGCTTTTTGGATGACATCTTTGCTCTGTGGCCTCAGACTCCAGTCTCTTCCAATCTTTTTTGAAGCCTTTAAAAATTTTTGCCCCCCCCATTAAGTTTAAAGTGAATGGGAATCTAATTCCTTGCTTCCATTTTTTGATTCCCTGTCCACCGCTCAGAACAGGTTTTTCCTTTTCCCTTTACCGTAAAATTTGCACAGTTTGGCTTCATTCACTACTTTTCCTATCATGTTCCCCTGTCAAGAAAAGTTTTTATTCCCCCTTTTTCCCGGCCCTCCCATCTTGGGTCCCGTTCCTTCCGCAGAAATTTCCACTCTTCATTTTCGTTTCCCGTCTTTGGGTACCCTTCCCTTTTATAGACTCTGCCCCTCACGTCTAAAAGCAATTTCTTCTCCCCCCTCTCTACCATGGAAATCTTCTATCCTCTGCCTTCCCCCATTTCCGGGCTTTCTAATCTCAACAATTTCCCGTCCCCCTTAACATCAAGCTTACCTTCCGCCAACTAACCTCTTCCCCTAATCTCGTTCATATCTTCCTCCCTCCAGTGTTTGGTGTCACTTATTTTTTGCTCCCCCTGTCCTTTCAAACTTGGAGAAACTGGGGGCGATCTCTTTCTACAACTTAGGGAGCAAAAAACAGTGTTAGGGGTTTTTCCCCCCAAAAAATGCTCTTTTCTGTCACGTCAGAATCAAGCCATCCTATTGGGCTGGGGTTCTGCAAAAACTGTCTTCCCCACTTCCAACCGAACGTCGGTCTATTGAATCTCTCTAATACACAACTTCCTTTTGAACCCTTCCCTGGGTTCGTCCTGTAGATGCCTTCCTCTCCCCCCTACATTTAAAATCTCCAAACTTCAAACACCCCGTGACTTAACCCAAACCTCTTTTTTCTTTCTTTTTCTTCTTCCCCTTCCCCTTTTTCCCCTTTCCTTTTCTCCTTGGGGTTGTTTTTCTCCTCCTGTCTTGTGTTTTTGTTCCTTCTTCTTTATTTTTTTCACCACTTCCCTTTCCGCCCTCTGTGCCTTCCCCCTCTTGGGGACTAGCTCTCTTGCAGTGCCCCCTTCCTTTGTTTTTTGACGGTCTCATCCTATTTCCCCCTTCTACCACAACCCCTTACTACTTCTTTTCTTCTACTACTACTACAACTACGAGAAATTAAGACAATTGCGGCGTTGGTTGTCTTTGTTGTGGACGTTTTGCAATCCAGTGGCTGGCGGATGGTGAAACGTTTTCGATGGGGATGCCCCGGGGTTGTGCATGTGTCTTGTTCATCTTGTCGGTTTATATAAATTCTTTACACTACTTTACTCCTCCCCCCTTCCCTGCCCAATTAGCCCTTGCTCCACCTCTGTTAGTGTGACTTGTCAATGGTCCAAATCGGGCCGAAACGTCGCGAAAACTTCCTTTTTATGTGCGGGTTTTTTTGTTATCGTTCCCGTCACGGTATTTTGCCTTTTTGTTATTTAGGCATACTAGTAAATCAAAAACCCTCGTGCATAAGCCGTACTAGTATGTCTGAAACCCTGAAAGGGTTAAAAACTGTTGCTGGCATCTGGAAGATAGGGAGGAGTGGGAGAGCACTTATTTTTGGAAGTGAAATCCCCTTCCATAAAGACTTTAGGTAACAAGTCCTTATCTGGGGTTCCCTTCTTTGTCTTTTAATGCCACTAGGACCAGCTTGAGAGTCATGGACCCCTGTTGCACAAAATAACTGTCCAGAGCCCTCTGTTTCTGGCACCTTTTTAACATTTCCCTAAAATTGACATGGTTCTGTCACTGAACTTGTTGCAGAGATGGCATGTTTCAGCTTGCTCAGGGTGGTACTTTTGCACAAACATTTGGACATCATTCCACTTGACACAAATCTCCTTAATCTTTGAAGAAGGCAACTCCTCCACTCCCTCTTCCTCCTCCTCCTCCTCCTCCTCTGAAGCAAGTTCCTCAGCTGTGGTCTGATGCTGTTCCAGATGAAGCTCTTGCAGCTCTTCAGTGGTTAGCTCTTCCCTGTGGTCCTCCACCAACTCTTCCACATTCTCGCCACTCGCATCCAACCCCCATGGACCTCCCCAATGCCACAATACCTTCCACAACAGGCAGAGGATCGGCAGGGTCAGCTTCAAACCCTTCAAAATCCCTCTGGAGGACACATTCTGGCCACAATTGTCTTTAATCAGAGTTCAAAGTCCTGGAAGTCACTCCCTCCCAAGCCTTACCTATAAGGCTTATGCAATGGAGGATAGTGAAGTGATTCCTCCAGAACTCTCTTAGGGTCAACTGAGTGTCTGAGGTCACTTCAAAGCACTTTTCAAACACTACTTTGATGTAGACTTTTTTGAAGTTAGAAATGACCTGCTGGTCCATGGGCTGGAGGAAAGGAGTGGTGTTAGGAGGCAAGAACTTCACTGTAATAAAACTGAAGTCCCTAGACAATGGGTTTTTCCAAGTTGGAGGATAGCGGGAGCATTGCCCCATTACCAGGAGACACTTGAGGGGCAATTATTTTCCAGGAGGCATTTTTTCACACTGGGGCCCAAACACCTCGTGGACCCACTCTTTGAAAATCTGCCTCGTGACCCATGCCTTATTACTAGCTTTCCAAAACCCAAACAATTTATTCTTGATGACATTTTTTTTTATTGAACACTCTTGGATTTTCTGAGTGATACACCAGTAAAGGCTTCACTTTAAAATCCCCACTAGTGTTAGCACAGAACAAAAGAGTTACCTGTCTTTCACAGGCTTATGTCCTGGCAGTGCCTTTTTTCTCCTACGTTATGTAGGTCCTCTTTGGGCATTTTTCTTCCAAAAGAGCCTGTTTTATCACAATTGAACACTTGTTGGGGTTTGAATTTTTCAGTCTCTACGTACCCCTTAAATTCACTTTTCAAATTTTTCAGCTGCATGTTTGTCAAACTGGCAGCCTCACCATGCCCTTAACCCCATTGTGTATGCCACTACGCTTCTTAAATCTATCCCCAAAACCCGCCTCTGCTGGCCTTAAATTCACTAACATCAGCACTCGTTGCAGGCATTCATAGAGATCATCATGCAACTGCCTTGCCTCTTCACAAATGAGCGACTCTGAAACACTATCACTCGCTATGTTTATTGTTGATCCACACCACCAACAACTTCTCAACCTCTTTGATTGTCTGTGATCTATTTTTGGTTAACAGGTCTCACCTTTCACAACATCAGCTTCCTTGATTTCTTTTTCTCTTACCCAGGATAGAAGCGATTGTTGATTTGGGTTTTGTCGTACATCCTGGCAACTCTAAAACTCACACACCACTCTGGTCCCCACTAGAAGTTTCTTTGGGCCCATGGTGACTTATTTCACATTCACACTCAATAAACAAGCACCAAAACACACTGAATTAATTGTGAAATGTTTGAACAACACGCAGGGTAATGTTCACTCAAAGATAAACAAAGCCAGACTGACTCACGATGCCTGCACGGGGAGGCACGCAGGCATGACAGGCGAACAGGTCTGGAACGCAAGACAAAACAACGGGCACAGTGCGAAACTCAGGAAAAAATTTTTAGCCGAAAAAATGGTTCTAAATTTGAAGCGTCCCGATACTCAGAGCGTACGAAACTCGGGGTTCCAAACTTTTATGCATTAAAACGCCCATGTATTTTACCCCCTGTGTCACAAGTTAATGGTCAAGTAGGACTGAACATCGTCACGGTGTTCAGTCTGCTGTGTGCGAGTTATCTGTGTGTATTTTCCAGTCACTGTACTGTGCCATTCTATTCTTTATCACTTCCCTTATGCATCACTCCTACATATGTGTACTGTGGCCTGGTTGGCAAGGGCTCTTGCCTCACACCCTGAGTCCCCTGGTTCAATCCCCGCCGAGTGGAAACACTGGTCTGTTTCCTTACACCTGCTGTCACTATTCATCTAGCAGTAAGTAGGGGACCTTGGTGCTAAATCATCTTACACCTGCTACCACTTTACCTAGCAGTAAGTGGTACCTGAGTGCTAAGTCACCTTTCAAACCCGCTTTCACTGTTCACCTAGCAGTAAGTAGGTACCTGGGTGCTAAGTCACCTTACACAACATTCACCTAGCAGCAACAGGTACCTGGGTGCTAAGTCCCCCTTACACAACGTTCACTAGCAGCAAGTAGGTACCTGGGTGCTAAGTCACTTTATATGCCCTTTCACTGTCACCTAGCAGTAAGTAGGGTACCTGGGTGCAAAGTACCTTACAACCTGCTGTCACTGTTCATCTAGCAATAAGTAGGTACCTGGGTGCTAAGTTACCTTACACCAGCTGTCATTGTTACCTAGCAGTAAGTAGGTACCTGGTTGTTAGATGATTGGTGTGGGTTTTCATCCTGGGAACAAGACTGAAGGACCACAATGGAAATAAGACAGACAGTCCTCGATGACACACTGACTTTACTGGGTTATCCTGAGTGACTAACACTCCCCGTGTTATCCAGGGTGACAACATTCCCCTGTGTTATCCAGGGTTTACAACATTCACCTGGTTATCCAGGGTGACAATGCTCCTCTGGGGTTTTACAGGGTGACTTAACACTCTCCTGGTTTATCCAGGGTGACTAAAACTCCCCTGGTTATCCCAGGTGACTAACACTCCCCCTGTTTATCCCGGGTGACAACACTCCATGGGTTATCCAGGGTAACTAACATTACCTGGGTTATCCAGGGTGACTAACGCTCCCCTGGGTTATCCAGGGTGACTTCACTTTCCTGGTTTATCCAGGGTAACTAACACTCCCCTGGGTTATCCAGGGTAACTAAACACTCCCCTGGGTTAACCAGGGGACTAACACTCCCTGGGTTAACGGGTGACCGAAAT
>NC_069464.1:945371-968318 GCF_026875155.1 Cherax quadricarinatus
CCTTACTTTGGTCTCATAGGCCACATAAGTTATGTGAAAAAATAAAATAGTGAAAAAAAACAACAAACCTTCAAATACAAGTAAACTAAAGTTTACCGGTGGTGAGCGGCAGTCGCCGCTGTTGCCATACGGGCTATTTTCTGCAAACTTCATGCATCCATATCTCCGTAAGTATTGATGGTAAATTTTTTTGTTTATCCTATAATGTTTAGAAAAAAAAACTCTATTTTTTCATAAGAAAAATAATTTTTTTTTTTTTGAAATTTGGCCGACCCTGAGAACGAGTTTCGGAGAGGGCCTGTCGACCCTCAAAGGGTTAAGGAAGGAGCACAGCATCTGACCTAGTAGCACAAGCTAGTCAGGTCCAACTCACACCCACCTGCACCCACTCATGCATTTATCTAACCCTATCTTTAAAACTACACAATGTTTTAACCTCTATAACTGTACTCGAGAGCTTGTTCCACTCATCCATCACTAATACCAAACCAGTGCATTCCTGTATCCTTCCTGAATCTGAATTTTTCCAACTTAAAGCCATTACTGCGAAAGTGGAGCCTCCACTTGTGAGCACATCCACATGTGAGTTTTTCCAAATACGAGCAGTCACTTGGTCGATTTTTTGCTTCCATACACGAGCGAAATTTCCATAAGTAAGCGGACCTCAAGGGAGGTTCCTTGATGCTGGTGAGGGGCTCTTGCTCTTGATCTAGGGAATTGGATCCCATTTGTTTGTTGGACTATCTTATTGAAACTTGGGCAATGTATGATGGAAAGATGCTTCTTGATGTATACCAAAGAGGGAGGGAAGAGGAGTGATTGGTGGAATGATGATGTAAAGAGAGTAGTAAGGGAGAAAAAGTTGCATATGAGAAGTTTTTACAAAGTAGATGTGATGCAAGGAGGGAAGAGTATATGGAGAAAAAGAGAGAGGTTAAGAGAGTGGTGAAGCAATGTAAAAAGAGAGCAAATGAGAGAGTGGGTGAGATGTTATCAACAAATTTTGTTGAAAATAAGAAAAAGTTTTGGAGTGAGATTAATAAGCTAAGGAAGCCTAGAGAACAAATGGATTTGTCAGTTAAAATAGGAAAGGAGAGTTATTAAATGGAGAGTTAGAGGTATTGGGAAGATGGAGGGAATATTTTGAGGAATTGTTAAATGTTGATGAAGATAGGGAAGCTGTGATTTCGTGTATAGGACAGGGAGGAATAACATCTTGCAGGAGTGAAAAAAAGCCAGTTGTGAGTGTGAGGGAAGTTCGTGAGGAAGTAGGTAAATTTAAAGGGGGTAAGGCAGCTGGGATTGATGGGATTAAAGATAGAAATGTTAAAAGCAGGTGAGGATATAGTTTTGGAGTGGCAATGCAGACACTGCAAGGCTCCCGGCGGACATCAACCAAATTTTTCAATGGGCAACTCAGGCTTATCACGCCAATTTTTAAGGAATGAAAAATAAAATGTTGATCTACGTTCTGAGCGTTAGCGGTACTAACATATATACACCTACCATCCGACTTACAACCTGCTCGACATATGTCCACTCGACTTACGACCGTGCATCTGGCAGCTGGGCTGGGCCGGCTGATGCACAACGCTGTACAATATTTGACAATACTCGCGGCGGCAATGCGTCATGCAGGTAGCATCAGTTTGAATAACCCTGTCCTATCAACAGCATCATACTGTATTAACTGTACTAACTGGACAGTAAATTTCACCATGGCCCCTAAGATGAAGTCTGAATTTTGCACTGGAGATTGTGGCAAGAAAGGCTCTTACTCTCGAACTCTATTTGCTTTCACTGTTGCACATAAACCTGTCTGTATCTGTCTGCCTGTATTTCTGTGTGTCTGTTTATCTGTCTGTCTACTAGTGTGTCTGTCTCTGTCTACCTGTGTGTGTCTGTCTTTCTCTCTACCCGTGGGGTCTGTCTTTCTGTCTACCTGTGTGTCTTTATGTCTACCTGTGTGTGTCTTTCTGTCTACCTGTGTGTCTTTCTACCTGTGTCTATCTTTCTGTCTACTGTGTGTCTTTCTGTTACCTGTGTGTCTTTCTACCTGTGTTGTCTTTCTGTCTACCTGTGTGTCTTTCTGTTTTACATGTGTCTGTCTTTATGTCTACCTGTGCCCTGGCTTTGTTCTACCTGTGTCTGTGTCTGTCTACCTGTGTTCTGTCTTTCTGTTACCTGTGTGTCTGTCTTTGTCTGCTTGTCTGTCTCAGAGCCACTCATTAAGATTTGTACTTGGTCTTGAAGATGCCATATTAATATTGATAATAATAATAATCACTGAGGTGCATTAAATGTGTATAAACGTTAAAATAGATATTTTGCTTAATCCATCTATGATTTTTTTTTTCAAATTTAATAAAATATGTACATAACATAAAATTAACAAATATGAGATTTTTTTTCTGGTCGGCTTGACAGTGAACAGGAACGTTTGTGTCCGGGTGGTAACAACAACAACAACAACGTTTGTTTACATAACTCTTGAACATTCTACATTCTTATTCTCTCTCTTATTTATTCATTTAATCTTGTTTACTCACCTCTCACTCTACATTAAAATACAGATATTTTAAGGTAAGTAATGAGTGGAACGATTATTATATTATAGCTTAATAATAATAATATTAGTACATATGTATTATTGTAATAATAATGATTATTAAACCCTTTGACTGTTTCCGACGTATAAATACGTTTACGAGCCAATGTTTCTGACGTATTTATACGCATAAATTCTAGCAGCTTCAAATCAAGCAGGAGAAAGCTGCTAGGCCCACATGTGAGAGAATGGGTTCCCCCAGGGTTTCAGTGTGCCATATAAAAAAAATGGGGGAAAGCCAGTGGGCATTGTGGGAATGCCATTTCAGTTGTCATTTTTTCAGCATGTTTTAGTGGTAAGAAATATGTGTTTCCCCCAGCAAATCTGGGACTCTTCTCTTCCCAAGTGATGCTCTAACACAGATGGAAGTGTCAGTGAAGATCTAATTCATGTTTGGAGGAGTTTGAGACCAAAAGCAATGGAGGAGGAGGAGGGGGGGAGGGGGAAAAGGAAGAGGAGGAGGAGGGAGGAGGGAAGAAGAGGAGGAGGAGGAGGAGGAGGAGGAGAAGAGGAGGAGGAGGAGGAAGAAGAAGATGTAAAAATTTTGTTCCCTTGAAGCAAGAAAAAAAAAAGTCCACCCATGACAGTGACAAGATAAGGGGAGATAACATCTGATAAGAGCTGACTTTGATGAGCGTAAAGGAGGGTAATATTTTCATGCCATCGCCTCCCTTTGTTTTGCTGGTACACAAAAATTTCTGTCTGTCTATTTGTCTGTCTTTTCAAGCTCCCTGTCTGTCCCTCTAGCTCTCTGTCTCGAGAGAGCCACAAGACTGTGTCATCACGTTTACTCACATCTTCAAGCGAGTATAGCACTTTGTCTGGATTTCTTGGGTTATCCTAGGTAATTTACACTATGTATACTTGTATTTATGTGTACCTGTGAGACAGAGATAGGCAGACAGAAAGAGAGACGATTGAAAGATATAGAATGAGGGAGAAAGATATTAGATAGAATGGAGGAGGGGAGCAGCATCCGACCCATTGTTTTGACAGGGGTAGGGGTAGTGACTAATGAGTAAAATGTCACTTTGACAGCTGCCGACCCTTTTGACTCAAAACAATTATAAGCCACACACTCGCACACAAGGAGGAGGAGGAGAAGGAGGAGGAGAAGAAGGAGAAGAAAGGGGGAGAAGAAGGAGGAGAAGAAGGAGGAGAAGGAGGAGGAGAAGGAGGAGGAGAAGGAGGAGGAGAAGAAGGAGGAGAAAAAGGAGAAGAAGAAGAAGGAGAAGGAAAAAGGAGAAGAAGAAGGAGAAGAAGAAAGGAGAAGAAGAGGAGAAGAAGAAGGAGAAGAAGAAGGAGAAGAAGAAGGAGAAGAAGAGGAAGAAGAAGAAGAAGAAAGGGAAAAAGAAGAAGAAGAAGAAGGGAAAAAGGAGAAGGAGAAAAAGAGGAGAAAAAGAAGGGAAAGGGGAAGAAGAAGAAGGAGAAGAAGAAGGGGAAGAAGAGAAGGAGAAGAAGAAGGAGAAGAAGAGAAGGAGAAGGAAGAAGGAGAAGGAAAAAGGAGAAGAAGAAGGAGAAGAAGAAGGAGAAGAAAAAGGAGAAGAAGGAGAGAAAAAGGAGAAAAAGGAGAAGAGAAGAAAAGAAGGAGAAGAAAAAGGGAAAAAGGGGAGAAGAAGAAGGGAGAAGAGAGAAGGAGAAGAAGAAGAGGAAGAAGAAGAAGGAAGAAGAAGAAGAAGGAGAAGAAGAAGAAGGAGAAGAAGAAGAAGGAGAAGAAGAAGAAGGAGAAGAAGAAGAAGGAGAAGAAGAAGAAGGAGAAGAAGAGAGGAGAAGAAGAAAAAGGAGAAAAAGAAGGGAGAAGAAGAAGAAGGAGAAGAAGAAGAAGGAGAAGAAGAAGAAGGAGAAGAAGAAGAAGGAGAAGAAAAGGGGAAGGAGAAGGAAGGAGAAGGAGAAGAAGGAGAAGAAAAAGAAGGAGAAGAAAAAGAAGGAGAAGAAGAAGAAGGAGAAGAAGAAGAAGAAGAAAGAAGAAGAAAAAGAAGAAGAAGAAAAGAAGAAAGAAGAAAAAGAAGAAGAATTGTTTGTTTGTTTGTGTAAAAAAGTTTTGTTAAAAAATATATTGATAATTATGTTTGTGTGTTATTGTGTTGTATACAACGAGTGTATATATTACATTGCCCCCTTACTTTGGTTCATAGGCCACATAAGTTTTTGTGAAAAAATAAAATAGTGAAAAAAAAAAAAACAAACCTTCAAATACAAGTAAACTAAAGTTTACCGGTGTGAGCGGCAGTCGCCCCTGTTGCCATACGCGGCTCATTTTCTGCAAACTTCACGGCTCTATATCTCGGTAAGTACATGGCAAAATTTTTTTTTTTGGACCCAAAAAAACTCAGAAAAAAAAATCTTAACATTTTCATAAGAAAAAATAATTTTTTTTTTTTTTGAATATTGGCGACATAGAATGACAGTTTCAGAGAGGGGCCCGAAACAGTCAAAGGTTTATATTATTATTAATTTAGGGCACTGGAGCACAGATCCACTGTATAGCACTTTGTCTGGATTTTTTGGGTTATCCTAGGCAATTTATAATATGTATGATAACTTGACTTACGTGTCCAGTGAGAGATGAGGGGAGAGAGAGAGAAAAGGAGAACAGAAGACAGCCACTTTTTGGGTCAGCCAGTCACCAAAACCCCCCCACCCACCCAGTCACCCCCCCCCCAGCAGCCAGCCACCCACCCCCCGGCCAACCCAGCCCCCGGCCCCCCACCAGCCAGCCAGATATATTACCACGTTCCAGAGTTGTTTCTTTTTTACTTAGGGTTTTAGGGTTATAAAACTTGGGGCAGAATGACAAAAACAGGGGTATTCCCCATTCCATGTGTCGACAAAATAAAGATAATAGTAACTATGTACTGTATGCGAGTAAATTTAAAATCATATCATCCCATTTATACATTTATACATCATAAATAAAAAAAAAGCAACAATAGAAGAAAATTATGGTAAAAAGAATGAAATAATGATTGACATTACATTACAGTATTATGTGGGTAGTTTTATAGGAAAAGTTTTTACATTATGCCCTACCCACTATGTCGGCAAATTTCAAAAGGTTCGACTTACCCTTTCGACTTTTACGACCCGGGTTGGGCAGAACCAAGCTTGGGCGTAGTCGGGGTGGGGAGGTGTATTTGGACGTTTACGGTTAAATTAATCATTAGTATAGTGATCTTATTTTCAAAGAAATTTATCTTTTTAAATTTAATTTTCAAATAATTTTCAAGGGTTGTAATTTTTTAAATTTTTTCTGCCTAAAATGCTCTGTATAACAGAGGCTTATCAAAATGAGTGAAATAAATATCCTTAAATTTTTTAACCGTTTTTCACATTTAATATTTATTATTTATACATCTCTGATAGGTACTTTAAAACTTTTCGGTGAGTTATTAAATAAAAAAGAAGGCTAAGTCAAGGGCTACAGCACGCAGGGTGGGAAGGAAACGAGGGTATTGGGGAGTAGAAGGGGGGAGGGTGATCTAGGTTCAAAAAACAGTGGGCAGGGAAGTGTGGGGGGAAAAGGGGACAGAATTGAGGTTTTAAAGGGGTGAAAATAATCATTTTTGTCAAAAAGTCAATGAGAGAGTCCCGATGAAAGGTGGTCCATCAGCGAGAAGGGAATATATAAAGAAGAGCAGCGGAGCGAGACGATGTTGGACGTATAAACTGCATGTCTCGTTGATAAAGTGGGGCAGTCTACTAAATGTCTGGCGCTAACCGATTCTAGGGATCCTGTCAATCTCACAGAGATGAGGCAGGCGCCTCTCCAAGAATAACCATGATAAGAGACAGTCATGGCCAAAGGCCGAAAATGGGAGAGAGTAGTTTTTCCAACCTCGACACTGGTGACACTACAAGACGGCCTGTAACTATACTTGGTTTAATAATTGAGACAGAGAAGCATGAGATGCTATCCTTGTAATATAGCTAAGCTAACTTTCGTGTGCATGAACGTTCCGCCCTCTATAAGCAACAGCAATTACAGGTATGAGTGAGAGAATTGGAGCCATTACACACAAAATTGTAGAAGTTTGCTGGTGCTTCAGCCACCCAGCAAAATAATTGCGTAGCAAAATTCCCGATCTGTGGTGAGTGGATGACCATAGCAATCCATCTTGCAACGATCCTCCCCACTTGCCTAACTGTAAACGAGCTCACATGCATATTTTCACCATTGCCACTCATAACCCTTTGACTGTTTCCGACGTAAAACATACGTCTTACGAGCCAATGTTTCTGACGTATTATACGCCATAAATTCGAGCAGCTTCAAATCAGCAGAGAAAGCGCTAGGCCCACATGTGAGAGAATGGTCTCCATGTCAGTGTGCACCAATATAAAAAAAATCGGGGAGCCAGTGTGCATTGTGGGAATGCCATTTTCAGTTGTGCAATTTTCCGCATTCTTTAGTGGAAGAATATGTGATTCCCCCAGCAAATCTGGGACTCTTCTCTTCCCAAGTTGATGAGCTCTAACACAGATGGAATGTCATGAAGATCCAATTTCATGATTTGGAGGAGTTTGAGACCAAAAGCATGGAGGAGGAGAGGAGGGAGGAGGAGGAAGAGGAGGAGGAAGGAGAGGAGGAGGGAAAGAAGAGGGATGGATGAGGAGGAAGAGGAGGTAGGAGAAGAGGCAGGGAGGAGGAGGATAAGCAGAATATGTTAAAAATATTGTTTCCTTTGAAGCAAGAAACAAAAAAGTCCACCCCATGACAGTGACAAGATAAGGGAGATAATCATCTTAGATCTATAGAGCTGACTTTGATGACAGTACAGAGGGTAATATTACATCGACCATCGCCTCCCTTTTTTTGCTGGTACACAAACATTTCTGTCTGTGCCCTATTGTCGTCCTGTCAAGCTCCGTCTGTCCATCTAGCTCTCTGTCTCAGAGAGAGCCACAAGACTGTGTCATCAACGTTTACTCACATCTTCAACAGAGTATAGCACTTTGTCCTGGATTTCTTGGGGTTAACCCTAGTAATTTTATCACTATTTATACGTGTATTTATGTGTACCTGTGAGACAGAGATAGGTCAGACAGAAAGAGAGACAGATTGAAAGATATAGAATGAGGGAGAAAGATAATTAGAGAGAATGGAGGAGGGGGAAGCAGCATCCGACCCATTGTTTTGAACTGGGTAGGGGTAGTGACTAATGAGATAATAATTCCTTTGACAGCTGCCGACTCTGACTCAAAACAATATAAGCCAACACTCGCACCCAAGGATGAGGAGAGAAGGAGGAGAAGGAGAGGAAAGGAGAATAAGAAGAGAAGAAGAAGAGAAGAAGAAGGTGAGAAGAAGAAGGAGAAGAAGAAGGAGAAGAAAGGAGAAGGAGAGAAGGAGAAGGAGAAGAAGAGAAGAGAATAAGGAGAAGGAGAAGCAAGGAGAAGGAGAAGGAAGAAGAATGGAGAAGGAGAAGAAAAGGAGAAGAAGACGGAGAAGAAGAAGAGAAGAACGAAGCGAAGAGAAGAAAAAGAAGGAAAGAAGAAGAAGGAGAAGAAAGAAGAATGAGTAAGAAGAAGAATAGAAAAGTAAAAGGAATAAGAAGAAGAAGGAGAAGAAGAAGAAGGAGAAGAAGAAGAAGGAGATAGAAATAAGAAGGAGAAGAAAGAAGAAGATACGAAGAAGAAGGGAGAAGGAAGAAAAAGGAGAAGATGAAGAAGGAGAAGAAGAAGACAAGGAGAATAAGAAGAAGGAGAAGAAGAAGAAGAGAAGAAGAAGAAGGAGAAGAAAAGAAGGAGAAGAAAAGAAGGAGAATAAGAAGAGAAGAAGAAGACGGAGAAGAAGAAAAGGAGAAGAAGAAGAAGAGGAAAGAATAAGAATAAGGAGAAGAAGAAGAAGGAGAAGAAGAAGAAGGAAATGCAAACGAAAAGGAAAGAAAAGGAGAAGAAGAAGAAGAAGAAGAAGAAGATGATGAAGAATTGTTTGTTGTGTAAACAAGTTTGTAAACAATATATGATAATTATTTTTTGTGCATATTGTGATTTATACAACGAGTGTATATATATACATTGCACCTTACTTGGTCTCATAGGCCACATAAGTTATGTGAAAAAATTAAATTAGTGAAAAAAACTAACAAACCTCAAATACAAGTAAACTAGTTTTACCGGGTGAGCGCAGTTCGCCGCTTGTTGCCATACGCGCTCATCTTCTGCAAACTCACGGCGCTATATCTCGGTAGTGGGAGTACGCAATGGCAAAACTTTTTTTGGACAAAACACTCAGAAAAATAATCTTAACATTTTTCATAAGAAAAACAATTTTTTTTTTTTTTGAATGATGTGGCGATCATAGACTGACAGTTTCAAGAGAGGGCCTGAAACAGATCAAAGGGTTAAGGGAGAGAGATCTGCTGTCTTCAAGAGAAAGAGGTTTCACTTTCGTCATGGCAATTTCCTATCTCTGACTTCAAGGGAGACTTCCTTGAGCTTATCCCAGGTTCTCAAACCTCGTAGTACTCTACTCGACCAGTCAGCCTGTATAACGATTTCTGAGGTTCCTACCTCAACTACTGTTCATATCTCGATGCACAATCATGTGGAAATTATTTAATTTCCAAGCTATATGCCTAATAAGTGTTTAAAGTGTTTGATTTGGTCAAAATGGTATTTGTAATTTGAAATGGAACCAACAGGTTCCGCTGCGCTGCGCAGATGTGCGCGGGGGGTAAAGGTCGAGCTGGGCACGAGGCAGGAGTGTTTTTTGAATGTAGGTGATGAGGCTGGAAGCATGGAACCAGAAATTGGAGTTCACGGCGCCTACCTGATTAATCTATAGGCCTCGTTTCATAATAGGAAGTGTCGTAACTGTTCCTTGTGAGATTGAGGGAACGTGATTTACGGGACCACGAAATAGAGTGGTAAAATTAAGTGAATAAGCGTAGGACGGAATGCTGGCGCATCGCCATGGACTGTGTCCCCAGGGAAAATTACCCTTGCGGTTTAATCATCACTCCATTCGGTCCCAAATCATAATGGAGTGTCTCCATGTGTTATTATAATTCTACGAGAACATTAAACCGTCTTGTAAAGTCGTAAGTAATCAGTGATAATAACACTGTAAGTTAAGGAATCGTGAAGCGCTATGAACTGCCATTCCCAGAGTGTGTGTGCACATGTTTATCTCGTTGTTCTTGTCTCGAGGATAGTGAAGGCTTTATGGAGATCACTACCTTCTAACCGGGAAAAAAAAAAAAAAAAAAAAAAAAAAAAAAAAACAAAAACAAACTGACGGATACCTCGTCCTAGCTGGAATAAGAACCGTGTCGTGTAGCAGGACAGTCGAAATGAGATGGTAAATGGAGCGAAATAAGGAGTATCAATCACCCACAGTTAAGTAACCCCTTCTAGTTTATAGCAGACCCTGATACTGCCCAGTTAGTATGTTTTTAATTTGAGTAGGAATGAGTGATCCAGCTACACAATTGACCACCAGAGAGAAATCTGGTAAGTGGTGAGAATTATGTACAAGTGTTTTTCTTGATGGATATATCCAGTTAACCTACCCCCCCCCCCCTTTCATTCAGTTTCACTAATATAATCAATACAGTCCACAACATTAATAAGAGCAACGTACTTGGGGTGCTATTCCAATCCATTCCTGGACCTCGGATAGATATGGGATACAGAATTGTGAGGTCCGAAGGAAACCCACCCTGCCTGACCATGGGTGGTTAAAGTTTCTCTCACATGTCTATCACGGGGTTACTACGTTAAACAATATGGTTTGTCTCCTCAATGAGTTTTAGACTTCTGTAGCCAGTTAATTTCTTGAGGTACAACAACGGAAATTCACCCTATGAAAAATTTTCCACACTCTTGACCCCATATCTGGATCCCTTCCGTGAGAACCAATGCAATCAGTCGAAAAATTTAATTTGAATAATTAACTTAATAATTAAGTGACTGAAGAAAGTGAGGTATAGTACACAAAATTATTCGGACTCATGTGGTGTATCTGATAATTACCCCAAATAATTACTAGCACCATGGTGGCTCAAGATTATATACAAGAATTAAATGTGTACAACAGACAAGTTACTCACACTAAGTGTCTACTTAATCTATAATTGGTGATTATTTAATCCCCTAACCATGGCTGGGTCTGAGGTACGTTTAAGTGCGGCTGCTGCAAGTCGCATGGATGCCAAAAGCAAAGACAAAGCGTCACTACAAGCTCGCAACAGGGTCACTGTACTAAATACATACAACAAAGAGTATGGGAGTTACAATGAGACAAGAAAACGAGGTAAACCCTGATGATTAAAGCTACACCTAGATGCCTTAGACAAGTAGATGATCTGGATCTCCATATAAATTGTGCTATAAGGACTGTGAGAGCGATCTCTGGTAAAATAGTCAGATGATCTGCGGAAAGGAGAGCGGTTGCTGGATCAATATTATGTAGTGAGACAGACATTGTGTCCTGCAAAACTAAGACTTTAGAGAAGGTAAAGGGTGTAAACAATGTTGTTAGGCGTCAACCTAGTAAGGAAAATCAGAGGTGTCTACCAAACCTCCCAAATATGCACGCCGATGTTTGAAGATCGCGTGAGAGCTGTAAGAAACCACCACACACACGGATCAGCCACCACACACACACATCACATCTCTACGGCACTCACAAGGGAACTATCAGCGATGAGGCTAATGTGGTACACCAAAATTATGCGAGACGAGAGTCACAAATACTCTCTCTCTCTGCTAATCTATCATGTATCTACTCATATGTACTCTCATACAAGCATTTCCATTAGTATAGAGGATGTACTCCTACTATGAGAGAAGTCTGTGAGCTCACACACACACGGGAGTGGTACTGGGGTCCCACTTAACACATTATAGAATACACACTATCAATATGTACAGGTAACGTTATATCGATGATGCATAGGGAGAAGTGCGAGTATCATGACACTTGGATGACACTCGCGAGTCACATCACCACATGACTGCATATCTATGAACACATTTAATTATCACACTCACAATCTCGCCTTCTTAACCGTATGAGTAATAATTATGGAGTAGGGGAGGAGATGAGTTGTGGGTTATGGGTGGTGTACTGTTGCATACAGATTCAGTAATATAATGATAATATAAGAGATGTAGAGTGGAATGATATAAGTGTTCATAATGGGTTTAATTAGGGTGGGGGATAGATATATGAGTGGGGAAGAATGGTACTTATTTGACAAATATGACAGTAATAATTAAAATTAATAGTGTTTAAATAGTAGTAAGTAAAATGTGGTAATTGGAATGTTAAAATAAGAAATAGGGTTAAAATGTAATTTAGAATAAGTAAATTAGATATAGGGGGTAAGTTTGATATGTGATTGGGTAGGGGATGATTTTGGGGAGAATATGATTGAATGTTGGGTTGGTAAAATAGTAGGGTAGATCCAGTTGTTTGTGATGATTATGGTTTGGTGTGTGGGGGGGGGTGAGGAGATTAGGGGATAGATGGTAGAGTTTTAGGTTTGGAGTTTGGATGGGTGGGTTTGGGGTTTGTTGGGTTGTGATGGAGTTGGTGATGGGGGAGTTTTGATGTTGGTTGGTGGGAAGGGATTATGGATAATGGGGGGTGATGGGGGGGTTGATTGTTGTATTAATATGTGATTGGTTGAGGTGAAGTTGATTTGGTGGGTGTAGTGTGGTATGTTGTGGGTGTTGTTAAATTTATTAGTAATTAGGTATGTGGATAGTTGGTTGAAGGGTTGGTTGGGAATGGTGATGTGGTGAATGTAAGGGGGGTGGGGTGGTGTGTGTAAGGTTTGAATTTTAGGGTGATCTGGTAGTGATGGGTGATATTATTTAAGGATGTTTTAGTAGGGAAGGTTGGTGTTGGGGTATTTGGGTGTGAAGGATGTAGTAAAGGTGGTATGATGATTGGAATGAGTTGTTTTTGGAAATGGATGTAGTATAGGGGGGTGTGTAAGGATGAGGGGTTGGTTGTTTTAGGTGGTTAAGGTTGGGGTGTGTGGAGAAATTGTTTTTGAGTATTGTGGGAGGGGTTGATATGTTTGGGAGGGATGGTTGGGGGTTTGGGGGATAAGGAGGTGTTGTTGTGGAGGGACAACATTAGGTATGTGGGGGGTGTGTGGGTACTGGTGGAATTCTCGTGGGGTTTTGTTTTATCACTGTTTGGAGTGATAAAGAGTTAGTGGGTAAAGATGTGGGATAGGTGGGTGGATGTACAGGAAGTGGAGGTGATTCTTTTAGGTTAGGGTGTGTTTCAATGTTATGTATGGGGGGAGGGGAGGGAAGGTAGATGTTTTTTGATAAGAATGTGTTTATTAATGATGTGTTTTGTTAAGGTATTTTTGTGTTGGGGGTATTATGTTGATGGTTTTGTTTTGGAATTTGGTGGGAGGGGTAGATGTATGTAATGTTTGGTTTGGGTTGATGGTATTGTTAGTGTTAGGAAGGGTTATATAGATTTAAATAATTAGTGGTAAGTGTGAGTGGTATTGGTATTAGACTGAGGAATAGTTTAGTATATGTATAAATGTATAGGGGGTGGAGGATGGTGTGTGTTGGTAGTATGTATTTTTGTTGTATGGAGTGGGTTGTAAGAAAGTATTGAAATTGGTGGGGGATAGTGGTAATTATGATATGGGAGGTTGTTGGGTGAGTTTTACACATCAGAAGAGGTGTGGGGGGTTGTGGCGGAATGTGTTTTATTTTTGGGTAAGTGGGGTTGTAGAGGGAGGTTTGTATGAAGATGGGTGGTTTTCTTAGGTGTACATTTGAGTGGTGTTAGGATGAGGGTCATCTGTTGGAGGAAGGTGGGTGTGTATGTTGGTTTGAGGGAAGGTTGGATGAGTAGGATTAGGTAAGGTGAGTAGGTGCGAGGCGTGAGGATGTGAAGTGTAGACAATAGGTGTAATAGTTGATAGGTCAATGGAAGATATTGGTGATGGACATGGTTGTTTTTGTGTAGGGGGATTAACGAATGTAATGAATTACTATCAAGATTTAGTGGTTAGATATAATTTTGAGGAATGGTGTAATAGAGTGGAGTTTGGAGTTAATTTTTGTGGTGTATATGAGGTGTAAGGATTAGGATGTGGTTCGTATGTATTAGTGTAGGGGGCTAAGGCAATAAATGCAAGTGTGCACATTGATTGACATGTAGGGTTGGTACATTTGTTAGTAGTAAAGTTAAGGGATCATAATCATAATTTTATAATAAATGGTGGTGATGGGGTAGTTTGTATGTTAATGTAGGGGGAAGAGAGACTATTGGGCAAAGTGATGGAGCAGGGTTTAGTTATAGTGATTATATATTAAGAAATGTACAATTTATTAAACATGAGAGAGTGAAGATGTTTCATAGGAGCATGATCGTGCATAGAGATAGTAGTCCATCACTAAAATAAGAGGAAAATTGCTTGATAAAAGAAACATGGTAGGAGTAATGTTGTCTTGAGATGAAACCCTACTGAGAATTTGTTGACACACACAGGTGGGAAGATTCCTAATAGGTGTTATGTAAAATTACCAATGTGGGTAGTTTTCCACGTAAGGTGGCGCAGTCCAAGATGAGAAAATGTACTCCACTTTTGTTGCGATCTTCTCACTAATATAGCATACATAGAGCTGACACAAGTGCGCAAGTATACTATATTCTATTGAGGAATGTGTTCTACGTGTTTATGTATAAGCGTAGGGTGATCCAATATGGGATCTCATATCCGATCTTAGCTCTATCTATCTCATAGAGGGTCCTAGGCTATAGCTATGGTTCACTCTCACATATACTATCACATGTTATATAGAATTGTTGTACACAGAGATTTTTTATGGTATTGTAAGTGTGAGTCTTAATTGGTTTAGTATATGGTTTGTAATGATGTTGTTGATGTTATCTCTGTTATCTTGACCACGGTTGATTGATTTTAAGTGTTTGTAGAATATTGGGGGATGAATAGTTATTAAGGATTATATGGACATGGTCAGTATGAAAGATGGTAGGAGGGGATATAGTGATGAAGTGAGGGAGGAATTATTTGGTGAGTATGATTGTGTGAATCTGTGAGAGTACACATTTGAGAGATCTACAACAGGATAGGGGTCCTATAACTCATCTATGTAGATCATCTGTGGAAACTGTGAACAACTGATGGAGAAGGAAACAGTATTTTAGGTGATAATAGAATGGATTTGAGAAGAAGGTGAAAATTAGTATGCAGATGTTAGTAGTGGCAGTAGTCATACTGAAAAACCATAATGTGGTGAGGTATTGTGGTGGGGTTTGGTGTATGGTTGTGAGTGTTTTAGGTGAACACAAACATGACACACATTATTACAATGAGTGGGAGAGATATGAGTAGGTAGACACATGGTAGCTGTTACACACACATCTAGAGTAAGTGTTTGTGTTTGGTTGGTAGTTTTGGGGGATATGGAATTGTTTGTTTGAAGGGAGGGTGGGAGTGTTTGTTGGTATTGTGGTGATGTGGATGGGAACTTTTCAGACAGGTTGAGGGGGCGAGAGCTACTGTTTAAGTATTCGTTATAAAACACTTTCGTGCGAGACATGAAATCTAACTCAGACACATTTTTCTACACAGTAGACACACATGGTGGGGAAGTATAGTAGTTATACGGTGAAAAGTTGTTATGTGAAGGGGGGACTCAAACAAATATCTCTCGGGATCTGGGTCACACACCACACAGGGTGGAATATTGGGATAGGAAAATGGGGTTTTTGGGAGTATGTATCACAGGAAGTGATACACTTAGACACGGGGGGGTGGAATGTTAAGTATGGGTATAATTGTGAAGGATAATGTGCAATTGAGTTTAGAGGGAGTATGTTGAGTACTTTCTGTAATGACAGACACACACACAGAGTGATTGTATGATTGACATCATTTTAGATAGGTAGGAATGTTCGAGGGTTAAAGGGTGGTAGTTGGGTTGATGTGGGTAGAGTTCTCTCTGGAGTAGGGATGGGATGATTGATGGGGGAAGATGGTATGGGATGAAGTTAAGATGATGACAATGAAATGGTCAGTTTTTTTCACATTGAGGAGGGTGTGAAGTGAATTGTGTGGTGGTTAGAATGTTTTTGAAGTAGAATATTGGGTGATGGTGAAATATATGGTTTGGATTTTGTTTCTGTGTGGTGGGTATGGAAGGGGGGGTAAAAGAGTGGAGTAGGAGGATTGTTGGTTGTTAGAAAGTGAAAATTGGGATGGGTGTAGGGTAGTTTTTTGTGTGGTATGGTTTTGTGGGGAGGAGTAGGGGGAATTATATGGTTGTGAAGGATGATTTGGTGGTTTTAAAGGATGGGTGTGGTGGAGGAAGAGTTTGGGGTTTATTTGGGGAAGAGGTCATCAACTAATAGTGAGAAAAGAAATTGTAGAGAATGTTAATGTAGACAAACATATAAGTTGTGGAGGGTAGTTGGGGGTAAGATGAGAGATACAAAGAGACACTTGTACGAGATATCACTGAAAGAGGATGGTTGTGGCTGTTATTTATAGTTGAGTAGTGTGATGGGATGGAGATTATATATTGTTGGTTATTTAGGTAATTACATGATTTGAGGTTAAAGAGGTGGCGGAGCATACTGTAGATATTTGATTTATTTACATAAGTCACTGACATCTCTTCGATCACACACACGAGAAATTAGAGGAAGTAAAAAGCCAGACACAGTAAACAAAGGCGAAATTGGGATTTGTGAGTCTGAAAAACAGAGTTACAGTGGTGGAATATGGGACAAAGAGTAGTGAATATATTCAAATGATGAAATTAGTGGTGTAGCGAAGAAAACACACTCAAGTAGTTGTTGTAGTGGGACAACTGGTAATTTTGATTAAATTGAATAAATTATTTTCACCAGTACCAGAACATGATATGTGTAATACAAAGACGGCGAGATATCCTGATGGTATTCGATAAGGTGTGGGATAGTGACAAAGTGATATTTGAAGACAATGACTCTAGAGTAATGGCAAGTAGCACAATTTTGTAGTATGTCCCAACTGGGTCAAAACAGAAGAAAGTTATAGAGAGGGCTGGATGAGTACTACTGAATGAGAACATGCATGTTTTAGGAATATAAAAAAGTACCACAAAAGCAAGGACATGAATGAGGGATCGTCTCTATATCTATGGATAGAGAGAAGCTCTCCTGAGCACCACATACTCTACTCACTCAATCGGGGGTATATACATCACTATATATCCTTTCTCTTCATGGGGTGGTATGATAGATAGTTGAGATAGCTCGAGAGGCCATAGGACGAGATAGAAAGATGACGCGACTTGCAGATGTTTGGAGAGGGGAGGTTGTGGTATCGTGAGGGTTATATGTGGAAGTGGGGTTGGTATGTATGTTGGGAGGTTGAGGGACACGCTGATGACTCACACTATATCGTGCTATAGGGGGAGTTATCAAAGATGACTAAGTACTGATTTGAGAACACACAGTATTAAGTCTATATCTAGTCTCTGTATAAGTAAGGGATACTCTGGGGGTGTGACACACACACACACTACTCATGACACACAGCGCGTGTGATCTATCTATGGTTTATGAGGGTATGTAGGGTGGTGAGGTAGAAGGTGGATCGTAATAACAGTGGTATGTTAAACAGGGGGGTAAATGTAACACTCCACATATCTCTACACTGGACATCATCTATCTCGAGACGAGAGACTGTCTATATCTGACCACACACAGTGGGAACATGTTTATTTGTAATGACAATGAACAAGATGAATACGTACATTGTTTAGAGTTATGTTATATGACATATATATAGTATTTTTGGATGGTGAGGTGGATTGAATTGATGTCAATGAAACTTAAAAGTGGTTAGGGGACACAAGAGTAGGTGATACATGGTTCACTGAAAGAGGTTCACAGTGTCTTGATGATAGTGGTGTATAGTAGTCAGTCTACTAAGGGTCTATAAGTAGTTGAAACATAGAAGGAGGGAATAGAGGGAACAGTGTCGGTGATGCAGGAGCATAGAGAAATGAGATAGTTTACACATGGACAGAGCTAAATAAGGAGTATCTAGAAAAAAATGTTAAAGTAGTTAAACTGTCTCACATTATTGTAACAAGGTTTTTGAATTGTTTGGTTGTGGTTAGGGTGAGGACACACACACAGGGATGGGAAGAGTGCAGAGATGTATCACTATCTCTCCTCTCTCTGGGAAAGAGAGAGGTCGTGTGTGTAGAGGTGTGTGTGTGAGTGATGTGGAGTGTGTATTGGGGGTGTTTAAGGTGATGTGTTTATAATGGTGGGTTCGCGGGTGGAGCCGCCCTGCCGCGTGGTGGGTCGCTAGCCGTGGGAATAGAATGTGAAATTTAATGGAATTAGGTTTTGGTATAGAAAGCGACACTTCGGGGTGTGAGCTCGATCGCTCATGTAGCTCTGTGCGATATTGCCGAGGATATCTAGCGAGATACACATCTATTGGTATAGATACGTAGCTGCTAGCGCGCGGGCGATGCGTCGTGTGACTCCGATACATAAGTGTGAGTAAGAAGAGTATAGGGTGTAGACAAGTTTACTCTCTCTACTATATAGTGGATACTCTCTCTATGGGAGTTATGGTAGGAATGGGTTGGGGTGGTATGTTAGGTTATATACATAGTTTTTTGGTAAAGTGAATAGTTTTTTTAGTGGTTTCAGTTATGTGTGAAGTTGTAACGTAGAATGGAGACACACATTGATGTGATAGGGATGGGGATTGTTTGAGGTTTGTTATGAATAGGGGGTGGTGTTGTAAAGAAATGGTTATATATTATATGGGGGGTTAAGGTGTGTGGAGTTATTGTTAGAATACTGGGGAGGTGGGATGTAGTAGTATTAAAATATGTGGGGAAAATTGTTATTTTAGGTACACTGTCTGTTATTCAATTTAAAAATGTGTTTCTACACAGACAGTTTAATCCGCATAGTACGTGTGACTGTCTCTGAATCTTACCTGAGGGGCACCAAACAAGCCTTCAAACACAATGAATGGAAACAATAACAGGAACTCATAATGAACAAGCACGACTATTTACGATATAGACAATATAAAAGTGGAGCACAGGTCCCATACGAAATAGCCAACTATCAAACTTAAGGCTCAAGGAATCCTCCAGAGACAAAAATCTCCAGGAAGGACTCAAGTCCTAAAGGAAAATTGGAACAAGAAACCCAAATACTTCCTTATGCCATATTTGAGGCAAAAAAACATCCATTTATTGGACCCTGCATAGACAGAGGGAACCTACACAGATACAGAAAAGAATAGTGATACTAAAGTCCCAATATACTCGGCGTTTTGCGAGAGCCGTTAACCAGACTAAGGGTTTGTACAATTTAAGTGATTTTTATGGTGACCGAGACGTCGAAATTGGAGTCCTTCAAAAAATCTGATATTATCTTGAATACACAAGACATTGAAAGACCTGTTAATGTACATGCCCAGACTCTTGGAACACCATGTTTGTCGAAGAATTGCAAGAAACCCCTGTCACGTGCCTTCAGCTTCTATGGAGAGGGAGCATTTACACTGGATCATCCCACAGTCACTAAAAAGGCAACAGACATGCCCATTCCACAGAAATGGCATTAAGCAATTGCAAAGAACTACAGACCGATAGGAGCAAACATCCTATATAAAACTCATAGAAAAGGTCTAATAGCAAGATCGTCAACCACCCAAGATACTCATCAGTTAAAACAACCCAGTGCACCACGGGTTTAGAGCAGGTCACTTCTGCCTGTACCAACTACTGACCACTATGACAAGGTCCTGATGCTTTAGAGGATAAACTAAATGCAAATGTAGTATATAGCACCCGACACGGTGCTATTACACCGTGGGACCAACGGTGGTAATGCACACAAAATGCTGATAAAGGAATAACAGGAAAAGTTGGTAAGTGGATCTATAACTTCCTATAGAACAAAAAGAGTAATAAGTAAACAGAGTTAATTCTGAGGCAAGCTACGATGAAACAGTCTCGGCCTAGTGGCTAGGGGTGCGACTGTATGCGGGTTGTACTGGGCCCATTATTTGCAGGTCTACCATTTCACCCGACTGATGGCATCACAGAAACTACTAGTGTTGGATCCCAGCTGCTGTGTTGTGAGAACTCTTATGTAGTGAGTTGTGACTAGTGATCTACAAATATACTTAGTGTAACACTGGAAATAAGTGTAACACGAATAGTTTCCACTTGATGCTACAATCTATCAAACCAAATTTAAGGTTTCTGCCATCTTGTCATCGATGCCGAAGTTGTAACTACACTCTCCCGTCTTACTCCAAAGTAATCTGCCCAGTGAGTGTGCCGTGTTCCGCTCATGTCACTATAATCTAGAAAATGACTCAAGGATCTATGCTCTTTGCCACACAAAACCGGAGCTCACAAAACTCAACACTTTGCTCTGTAGAGTATGTGGCGATCTTAGATGGACGGGACATTTCAGCAGCATTATCAACATTGTCTCTCAACCTTCACATATCATTGTCAGTACTTGTCCTGCATTATTAAATGGGTTCAACTCTGAAACCCTGGCCTATTAGCTTACTGATCAAGGCACCCAGAGATCCTTTATATCATATTCATGATAGTTTTTATTTGGACATGATACATTAGTTGTAACAATGATATTATAGATAGTAGTTGGTGAACATGCCAAAAGCCCCTTGTATGCAGAGCATTATGGGCAGGCTTAAACTTAACTTAAAGTTAACAAGCAATGAAAGGTTCAGTGTTAAAAATTACAGTTAACAATTTACAATATGAAATACAATTGAGTATTTGAAACAGAAATATGAACATACTGATACTGAAGCATTATAGTTGTACAAATTTGTCACATTACAATGTTTAACAAAAGATGATCATTTACTAATATGTTGATCATAAATCAGGGAGCTAATATATTAAATATAATAGAAAAAGAAGTGCTAAGCCTTGAATTTTTAAGATTTAATTATTATTATTACAATAAAAAAGAAGCACTAAGCCACAAGGGCTATACAGCGCTGCTTTTAAGATTTAAGTAATTGGGAGAATTATTGGCAATGTTAAATATTGAGTGTGAATTATGTAGTTTAGAAGAGTCTTAAATGGATCAGGGCTGTTGCTTTTTGTATGTTCTGATAATCTTTTGGGGCCTTTATGTGCTTAGAGTTTTTACACAGTGTGATAGGACACTGGTACACCATAAAGAGATCTGTGTCTTTGCGATATGGTCCTGAGACACAGCCTGTACGGCCACAACACACTAAAAGTTGCTCATGGAAACTATCAGGTTCCAGGCCCAGGTACTGCCTCTGGCAATCACTACTGATGTGGTTACTATAAACTTAACAATACCTACTCACACAAGCTCCCGTGGTTCCCTTCATTCTGTTATACTGTCACAGACCGGCCGCGGGGTTGACCCCGAACTCTCTCCAGGTAAACTCCGAATCTATGAACTAGAATGCAGAAATTTACCCCTGATATCAATCAGTTTGGGTTTTTGTTTTATTTTTGTGTGTGTGTTTTGGGTTTTTTTTTTGTTATGAGGATTTTTGGTTATTTTTTTTTTGGGGTGTGGGTGTTTTTTTTTTTTTTTTTTTTTTTTTTTTTTTTTTGTTTTTTTTTTTTTTTGGGTTTTCTGCCTCTAGTGCCCTTACTTTGTCTTCCCTCCTTGACTTTTTGACAGCAACTAATTTACTACACAAACTTTTGATGAACTTCCTTAGCACTCTCACACCCTTTGTAACCTGTTCCTCGTCTCTCACCACCCTTGCTATTACTATGATCCTGCATTATCGCCTCTGTCCGCTGTGCGTATGACCCTTGTAGATTTAGCGCTTTTTATTATTATAAATTAGTAAAATACTCATGGTTATCACGGAGAAGAGCTCAGCGCCATTTTGCTCTGTGAGAATGTCAAGTTCCGCGTTTCAGTTCACTGTCTTGTCTGTCCAACCGGCAAGCAGAATTTACCTAATGTACTTACTTCATCTGGCCTCAATGGCAACCTCACCTTTGACAGAGACTCCCTCTGACTTTTTTTGTCAACAGTTTATTTATTACATCAACTTTGATTATATTTTCCATTTAGCGCTCCAAACTACCCTTACTGACTGACATTCTTGCATACTTCTAACCTTCACTGGTCTCTGATCTTCACTTACTTAATATTTAGCACATCCGACTTTGCAGCGCTGTATGACCCTTGTGGGTTTAGCACATGGTTTTGACTGTAATAATTGGTAGCTGTTCACAGTTAAAATTCTGAAGTAAATGTCTGTAATTATTTTCGAGGTGGGTGTAGCCCACTTCCCTAGCAAATGACTGCAGCTCATCACTATAACTCTAGAAAACGGACTCCAGGATCAATGTTCTATGCCACTGAAAACCGGAGCTCACAAAATTCAACACTGCTCTGTAGAGTATGTGGCGAGCTTAGAGGGATGGGACATTTCAGCAGCATTATAAACACTTGTCTCTCAACCTCACACAGCATTGTCAGTAACGTGTCCTGCATTATTAAATAGGCAGCTCTAAACCCTGGCTATTATGCTATTTGGTCAAGGCACCCAGCGATCCTTTAACTTAGAATCAAACTGACTCAAAGGACCCCAATGGAAATAAGTCACTCTGTCTGACTTTTTTGGGTTGTCCTAGGTTCTCTACACATATGCTGCTATGTATGATAATTCTATGTAACTGTATTTGTGTATACCTGAATAAACTTACTTACTAACTAAATGGCACATCTCACTGAAAGGTGCTCTTGGAAACTTCCAGGTTCCAAGTCCCAGGTACTCAACTCTTGCAATCACTGCTGATGCGGTTACTATAAAATTAATAATGCTACTCTCACAAGCTCCCGTGGTTCACATTTTTTGGAAAGGGTAATTGGCAGGCACGACCATTATTATTATTGTAATCAAAATGAAGTGCTAAGCCACAAGGGCTATTTCAGAGCTGCAGGGTAGGGAAGGAAAGCGAGGGTATCGAGTGGCAGAAGGGGGGAGGGATGATTAGTGGGTTACAGAAAACAGCGGGGCAGGGGATAGTGCAGGGGTAGAGGGTAGCAAGAGATTGAGGTAGAAAGAGCTGAAAGTATCATCAGAGTTTGTGTAGTCAGTTGTTGTCAAAAAGTCAATGAGAGAGTCCGGATGAAAGGTGGGTCCATCAGCGAGAAGGGAAGGTAAAGAGAGAGCAGCGGAGCGAAGATGACATTGGAGGTAAATTCTGCATGCTTGTTGATAAAGTGGGCAGTTTAACAATGTGGCTGACTGATAATGGAACCTGACAATTCTCACAGAGAGGAGCAGGGCGCCTCTCCAAAT